>JAPQWV010001212.1:0-107000 GCA_027422505.1 Craterostigma plantagineum | reverse complement strand
TCGAAAATTTTCCGATTCTGACTTAGGGTTGCTGTCCGAGTGGAATCGGCCGAAACCGGCAGTCTGCACGATTTTGACTATAACTTGACAAATCGGACGACCCTGATTCAAATTCTTCTGGAAATTCAACTTGATTATCTAGAATTTTTATGTTTTAAGTTAGTCCCGATTCGAAGTCCATCGACCTCGAAAATCGTCCGATTCTGACATAGTTGCTGTCCGAGTGGAATCGGCCTAAACCGGCAGTCTGCACGATTGTGACTATAACTTTCGATTGACAAGTCGGACGACCCTGATTCAAATTCCTATGGAAACCAACTTGATTATCTAGAATTTGTATTTTTTAAGTTAGTCCCGATTCGAAGTCCATTAACCTTGAAAATTCGCCCGATTCTAACTTAGGGTTGTTGTCCGAGTTGAAAAGGCCGAAACCGGCAGTGTGCACGATTTTGACTATAACTTGACAAATCGGACGACCCTGATTCAAATTCTTCTGGAAAGTCAACTTGATTATCTAGAATTTTTATGTTTTAAGTTTGTCCCGATTCGAAGTCCATCGACCTCGAAAAATCGCCCGATTCTGACATAGTTTGCTGTCCGAGTGGAATCGGCCTAAACCGGCAGTCTGCACGATTTGACTATAACTTTCGATTGACAAGTCGGACGACCCTGATTCAAATTCCTATGGAAAGCCAACTTGATTAACTAGAATTTGTTTGTTTAAATTAGTCCCGATTCGAAGTGCATCGACCTCGAAATTCGCCCGATTCTGACTTAGGGTTGCTGTCCGAGTGGAATCGGCCGAAACCGGCAGTCTGCACGATTTTGACTATAACTTGACAAATCGGACGACCCTGATTCAAATTCTTCTGGAAATTCAACTTGATTATCTAGAATTTTTATGTTTTAAGTTAGTCCCGATTCGAAGTCCATCGACCTCGAAAAATCGCCCGATTCTGACATAGGGTTGCTGTCCGAGTGGAATCGGCCTAAACCGGCAGTCTGCACGATTTTGACTATAACTTTCGATTGACAAGTCGGACGACCCTGATTCAAATTCCTATGGAAACCAACTTGATTATCTAGAATTTGTTGTTTAAATTAGTACCGATTCGAAGTGCCATCGTCAGAGTGATCGGCCGAACCACCGGCAGTCTGCACGATTTTGACTATAACTTGACAAATCGGACGACCCTGATTCAAATTCTTCTGGAAATTCAACTTGATTATCTAGAATTTTTATTTTTAAGTTAGTCCCGATTCGAAGTCCATCGACCTCGAAAAATCGCCCGATTCTGACATAGTTGCTGTCCGAGTGGAATCGGCCTAAACCGCAGTCTGCACGATTTTGACTATAACTTTCGATTGACAATTCGGACGACCCTGATTCAAATTCCTATGGAAAGCCAACTTGATTATCTAGAATTTGTATTTTTTAAGTTAGTCCCGATTCGAAGTCCATAACCTCGAAATTCGCCGATTCTGACTTAGGGTTGTTGTCCGAGTGGAAAGGCCGAAACCGGCAGTGTGCACGATTTTGACTATAACTTGACAAATCGGACGACCCTGATTCAAATTCTTCTGGAAAGTCAACTTGATTATCTAGAATTTTTATGTTTTAAGTTTGTCCCGATTCGAAGTCCATCGACCTCGAAAAATCGCCGATTCTGACATAGGTTTGCTGTCCGAGTGGAATCGGCCTAAACCGGCAGTCTGCACGATTTTGACTATAACTTTCGATTGACAAGTCGGACGACCCTGATTCAAATTCCTATGGAAGCCAACTTGATTATCTAGAATTTGTTTTGTTTTAATTAGTCCCGATTCGAAGTCCATCGACCTCGAAAATTCGCCCGATTCTGACTTAGGGTTGCTGTCCGAGTGGAATCGGCCGAAACCGGCAGTCTGCACGATTTTGACTATAACTTGACAATCGGACGACCCTGATTCAAATTCTTCTGGAAATTCACACTTGATTATCTAGAATTTTTATGTTTTAAGTTAGTCCCGATTCGAAGTCCATCGACCTCGAAAAATCGCCCGATTCTGACATAGGGTTGCTGTCCGAGTGGAATCGGCCTAAACCGGCAGTCTGCACGATTTTGACTATAACTTTCGATTGACAAGTCGGACGACCCTGATTCAAATTCCTATGGAAACAACTTGATTATCTAGATTTGTTTGTTTTAAATTAGTACCGATTCGAAGTGCACGATCTGTACGAGTGGAATCGGCCGAACCGGCAGTCTGCACGATTTTGACTATAACTTGACAAATCGGACGACCCTGATTCAAATTCTTCTGGAAATTCAACTTGATTATCTAGAATTTTTATGTTTTAAGTTAGTCCCGATTCGAAGTCCCTCGACCTCGAAAAATCGCCGATTATGACATAGTTGCTGTCCGAGTGGAATCGGCCTAAACCGGCAGTCTGCACGATTGTGACTATAACTTTCGATTGACAAGTCGGACGACCCTGATTCAAATTCCTATGGAAAGCCAACTTGATTATCTAGAATTTGTATTTTTTAAGTTAGTCCCGATTCGAAGTCCATTACCTTGAAAATTCGCCCGATTCTGACTTAGGGTTGTTGTCCGAGTGGAAAGGCCGAAACCGGCAGTGTGCACGATTTTGACTATAACTTGACAAATCGGACGACCCTGATTCAAATTCTTCTGGAAAGTCAACTTGATTATCTAGAATTTTTATGTTTTAAGTTTGTCCCGATTCGAAGTCCATCGACCTCGAAAAATCGCCCGATTCTGACATAGGTTTGCTGTCCGAGTGGAATCGGCCTAAACCGGCAGTCTGCACGATTTTGACTATAACTTTCGATTGACAAGTCGGACGACCCTGATTCAAATTCCATGGAAAGCCAACTTGATTATCTAGAATTTGTTTGTTTTAAATTAGTACCGATTCGAAGTGCATCGACCTCGAAAATCGCCCGATTCTGACTTAGGGTTGCTGTCCGAGTGGAATCGGCCGAAACCGGCAGTCTGCACGATTTTGACTATAACTTGACAAATCGGACGACCCTGATTCAAATTCTTCTGGAAATTCAACTTGATTATCTAGAATTTTTATGTTTTAAGTTAGTCCCGATTCGAAGTCCATCGACCTCGAAAAATCGCCCGATTCTGACATAGTTGCTGTCCGAGTGGAATCGGCCTAAACCGGCAGTCTGCACGATTTTGACTATAACTTTCGATTGACAAGTCGGACGACCCTGATTCAAATTCCTATGGAAAGCCAACTTGATTATCTAGAATTTGTATTTTTTAAGTTAGTCCCGATTCGAAGTCCATCGAACCTCGAAAATTCGCCGATTCTGACTTAGGGTTGTTGTCCGAGTGGAAAGGCCGAAACCGGCAGTCTGCACGATTTTGACTATAACTTGACAAATCGGACGACCCTGATTCAAATTCTTCTGGAAAGTCAACTTGATTATCTAGAATTTTTATGTTTTAAGTTAGTCCCGATTCGAAGTCCATCGACCTCGAAAAATCGCCCGATTCTGACATAGGTTTGCTGTCCGAGTGGAATCGGCCTAAACCGGCAGTCTGCACGATTTTGACTATAACTTTCGATTGACAAGTCGGACGACCCTGATTCAAATTCCTATGGAAAGCCAACTTGATTATCTAGAATTTGTTTGTTTTAAATTAGTACCGATTCGAAGTCCATCGACCTCGAAAATTCGCCCGATTCTGACTTAGGGTTGCTGTCCGAGTGGAATCGGCCGAAACGGCAGTCTGCACGATTTTGACTATAACTTGACAAATCGGACGACCCTGATTCAAATTCTTCTGGAAATTCAACTTGATTATCTAGAATTTTTATGTTTTAAGTTAGTCCCGATTCGAAGTCCATCGACCTCGAAAAATCGCCCGATTCTGACATAGGGTTGCTGTCCGAGTGGAATCGGCCTAAACGGCAGTCTGCACGATTTTGACTATAACTTTCGATTGACAAGTCGGACGACCCTGATTCAAATTCCTATGGAAACCAACTTGATTATCTAGAATTTGTTTGTTTAAATTAGTCCCGATTCGAAGTCCATCGACCTCGAAAATTGCCCGATTCTGACTTAGGGTTGCTGTCCGAGTGGAATCGGCCGAAACCGGCAGTCTGCACGATTTTGACTATAACTTGACAAATCGGACGACCCTGATTCAAATTCTTCTGGAAATTCAACTTGATTATCTAGAATTTTTATGTTTTAAGTTAGTCCCGATTCGAAGTCCATCGACCTCGAAAAATCGCCCGATTCTGACATAGTTTGCTGTCCGAGTGGAATCGGCCTAAACCGGCAGTCTGCACGATTGTGACTATAACTTTCGATTGACAAGTCGGACGACCCTGATTCAAATTCCTATGGAAAGCCAACTTGATTATCTAGAATTTGTATTTTTTAAGTTAGTCCCGATTCGAAGTCCATCGACCTCGAAAATTCGCCGGATTCTGACTTAGGGTTGTTGTCCGAGTGGAAAGGCCGAAACCGGCAGTCTGCACGATTTTGACTATAACTTGACAAATCGGACGACCCTGATTCAAATTCTTCTGGAAAGTCAACTTGATTATCTAGAATTTTTATGTTTTAAGTTAGTCCCGATTCGAAGTCCATCGACCTCGAAAAATCGCCCGATTCTGACATAGGTTTGCTGTCCGAGTGGAATCGGCCTAAACCGGCAGTCTGCACGATTTTGACTATAACTTTCGATTGACAAGTCGGACGACCCTGATTCAAATTCCTATGGAAAGCCAACTTGATTATCTAGAATTTGTTTGTTTTAATTAGTCCCGATTCGAAGTCCATCGACCTCGAAAATTCGCCCGATTCTGACTTAGGGTTGTTGTCCGAGTGGAATCGGCCGAAACCGGCAGTCTGCACGATTTTGACTATAACTTGACAAATCGGACGACCCTGATTCAAATTCTTCTGGAAATTCAACTTGATTATCTAGAATTTTATGTTTTAAGTTAGTCCCGATTCGAAGTCCATCGACCTCGAAAATCGCCCGATTCTGACATAGGGTTGCTGTCCGAGTGGAATCGGCCTAAACCGGCAGTCTGCACGATTTTGACTATAACTTTCGATTGACAAGTCGGACGACCCTGATTCAAATTCCTATGGAAACCAACTTGATTATCTAGAATTTGTTTGTTTTTAAATTAGTCCCGATTCGAAGTCCATCGACCTCGAAAATTCGCCCGATTCTGACTTAGGGTTGCTGTCCGAGTGGAATCGGCCGAAACCGGCAGTCTGCACGATTTTGACTATAACTTGACAAATCGGACGACCCTGATTCAAATTCTTCTGGAAATTCAACTTGATTATCTAGAATTTTTATGTTTTAAGTTAGTCCCGATTCGAAGTCCATCGACCTCGAAAAATCGCCCGATTCTGACATAGGGTTGCTGTCCGAGTGGAATCGGCCTAAACGGCAGTCTGCACGATTTTGACTATAACTTTCGATTGACAAGTCGGACGACCCTGATTCAAATTCCTATGGAAACCAACTTGATTATCTAGAATTTGTTTGTTTTAATTAGTACCGATTCGAAGTGCATCTGACGAGTGGAATCGGCCGAAACCGGCAGTCTGCACGATTTTGACTATAACTTGACAAATCGGACGACCCTGATTCAAATTCTTCTGGAAATTCAACTTGATTATCTAGAATTTTTATGTTTTAAGTTAGTCCCGATTCGAAGTCCATCGACCTCGAAAAATCGCCCGATTCTGACATAGTTGCTGTCCGAGTGGAATCGGCCTAAACCGGCAGTCTGCACGATTGTGACTATAACTTTCGATTGACAAGTCGGACGACCCTGATTCAAATTCCTATGGAAAGCCAACTTGATTATCTAGAATTTGTATTTTTTAAGTTAGTCCCGATTCGAAGTCCATCGACCTCGAAAATTCGCCGATTCTGACTTAGGGTTGCTGTCCGAGTGGAAAAGGCCGAAACCGGCAGTCTGCACGATTTTGACTATAACTTGACAAATCGGACGACCCTGATTCAAATTCTTCTGGAAAGTCAACTTGATTATCTAGAATTTTTATGTTTTAAGTTAGTCCCGATTCGAAGTCCATCGACCTCGAAAAATCGCCCGATTCTGACATAGGTTTGCTGTCCGAGTGGAATCGGCCTAAACCGGCAGTCTGCACGATTTTGACTATAACTTTCGATTGACAAGTCGGACGACCCTGATTCAAATTCCTATGGAAAGCCAACTTGATTATCTAGAATTTGTTTGTTTTAAGTTAGTACCGATTCGAAGTGCATCGACCTCGAAAATTCGCCCGATTCTGACTTAGGGTTGCTGTCCGAGTGGAATCGGCCGAAACCGGCAGTCTGCACGATTTTGACTATAACTTGACAAATCGGACGACCCTGATTCAAATTCTTCTGGAAATTCAACTTGATTATCTAGAATTTTTATGTTTTAAGTTAGTCCCGATTCGAAGTCCATCGACCTCGAAAAATCGCCCGATTCTGACATAGGGTTGCTGTCCGAGTGGAATCGGCCTAAACCGGCAGTCTGCACGATTTTGACTATAACTTTCGATTGACAAGTCGGACGACCCTGATTCAAATTCCTATGGAAAGCCAACTTGATTATCTAGAATTTGTTTGTTTTAAGTTAGTCCCGATTCGAAGTCCATCGACCTCGAAAATTCGCCCGATTCTGACTTAGGGTTGCTGTCCGAGTGGAATCGGCCGAAACCGGCAGTCTGCACGATTTTGACTATAACTTGACAAATCGGACGACCCTGATTCAAATTCTTCTGGAAATTCAACTTGATTATCTAGAATTTTTATGTTTTAAGTTAGTCCCGATTCGAAGTCCATCGACCTCGAAAAATCGCCCGATTCTGACATAGGGTTGCTGTCCGAGTGGAATCGGCCTAAACCGGCAGTCTGCACGATTTTGACTATAACTTTCGATTGACAAGTCGGACGACCCTGATTCAAATTCCTATGGAAACCCAACTTGATTATCTAGAATTTGTTTGTTTTAAGTTAGTCCCGATTCGAAGTCCATCGACCTCGAAAATTTCCCGATTCTGACTTAGGGTTGCTGTCCGAGTGGAATCGGCCTAAACCGGCAGTCTGCACGATTTTGACTATAACTTGACAATCGGACGACCCTGATTCAAATTCTTCTGGAAATTCAACTTGATTATCTAGAATTTTTATGTTTTAAGTTAGTCCCGATTCGAAGTCCATCGACCTCGAAAATTCGCCGATTCTGACATAGGGTTGTTGTCCGAGTGGAATCGGCCTAAACCGGCAGTCTGCACGATTTTGACTATAACTTGACAAATCGGACGACCCTGATTCAAATTCTTCTGAAAGTCAACTTGATTATCTAGAATTTTTATGTTTTAAGTTAGTCCCGATTCGAAGTCCATCGACCTCGAAAAATCGCCCGATTCTGACATAGGGTTGCTGTCCGAGTGGAATCGGCCTAAACCGGCAGTCTGCACGATTTTGACTATAACTTTCGATTGACAAGTCGGACGACCCTGATTCAAATTCCTATGGAAAGCCAACTTGATTATCTAGAATTTTTTTGTTTAAATTAGTCCCGATTCGAAGTCCATCCCCTCGAAAATTCGCCCGATTCTGACTTAGGGTTGCTGTCCGAGTGGAATCGGCCGAAACCGGCAGTCTGCACGATTTTGACTATAACTTGACAAATCGGACGACCCTGATTCAAATTCTTCTGGAAAGTCAACTTGATTATCTAGAATTTTTATGTTTTAAGTTAGTCCCGATTCGAAGTCCATCGACCTCGAAAAATCGCCCGATTCTGACATAGGTTTGCTGTCCGAGTGGAATCGGCCTAAACCGGCAGTCTGCACGATTTTGACTATAACTTTCGATTGACAAGTCGGACGACCCTGATTCAAATTCTTTGGAAAGCCAACTTGATTATCTAGAATTTGTTTGTTTTAAGTTAGTCCCGATTCGAAGTCCATCGACCTCGAAAATTCGCCCGATTCTGACTAGGGTTGCTGTCCGAGTGGAATCGGCCTAAACCGGCAGTCTGCACGATTTTGACTATAACTTGACAATCGGACGACCCTGATTCAAATTCTTCTGGAAATTCAACTTGATTATCTAGAATTTTTATGTTTTAAGTTAGTCCCGATTCGAAGTCCATCGACCTCGAAAATTCGCCCGATTCTGACTTAGGGTTGCTGTCCGAGTGGAATCGGCCGAAACGGCAGTCTGCACGATTTTGACTATAACTTGACAAATCGGACGACCCTGATTCAAATTCTTTGGAAATCAACTTGATTATCTAGAATTTTTATTTTTTAAGTTAGTCCCGATTCGAAGTCCATCGACCTCGAAAAATCGCCCGATTCTGACATAGGGTTGCTGTCCGAGTGGAATCGGCCTAAACCGGCAGTCTGCACGATTTTGACTATAACTTTCGATTGACAAGTCGGACGACCCTGATTCAAATTCCTATGGAAACCCAACTTGATTATCTAGAATTTGTTTGTTTTAATTAGTCCCGATTCGAAGTCCATCGACCTCGAAAATTCGCCCGATTCTGACTTAGGGTTGTTGTCCGAGTGGAATCGGCCGAAACCGGCAGTCTGCACGATTTTGACTATAACTTGACAAATCGGACGACCCTGATTCAAATTCTTCTGGAAATTCAACTTGATTATCTAGAATTTTTATGTTTTAAGTTAGTCCCGATTCGAAGTCCATCGACCTCGAAAATCGTCCGATTCTGACATAGTTGCTGTCCGAGTGGAATCGGCCTAAACCGGCAGTCTGCACGATTGTGACTATAACTTTCGATTGACAAGTCGGACGACCCTGATTCAAATTCCTATGGAAAGCCAACTTGATTATCTAGAATTTTTATTTTTTAAGTTAGTCCCGATTCGAAGTCCATCGACCTCGAAAAATCGCCCGATTCTGACTTAGGGTTGCTGTCCGAGTGGAATCGGCCGAAACCGGCAGTCTGCACGATTTTGACTATAACTTGACAAATCGGACGACCCTGATTCAAATTCTTCTGGAAATTCAACTTGATTATCTAGAATTTTTATGTTTTAAGTTAGTCCCGATTCGAAGTCCATCGACCTCGAAAAATCGCCCGATTCTGACATAGGGTTGCTGTCCGAGTGGAATCGGCCTAAACCGGCAGTCTGCACGATTTTGACTATAACTTTCGATTGACAAGTCGGACGACCCTGATTCAAATTCCTATGGAAAGCCAACTTGATTATCTAGAATTTGTTTGTTTTAAGTTAGTCCCGATTCGAAGTCCATCGACCTCGAAAATTCGCCCGATTCTGACTTAGGGTTGCTGTCCGAGTGGAATCGGCCGAAACCGGCAGTCTGCACGATTTTGACTATAACTTGACAAATCGGACGACCCTGATTCAAATTCTTCTGGAAATTCAACTTGATTATCTAGAATTTTTATGTTTTAAGTTAGTCCCGATTCGAAGTCCATCGACCTCGAAAATTCGCCGATTCTGACATAGGGTTGCTGTCCGAGTGGAATCGGCCTAAACCGGCAGTCTGCACGATTTTGACTATAACTTGACAAATCGGACGACCCTGATTCAAATTCTTCTGGAAAGTCAACTTGATTATCTAGAATTTTTATGTTTTAAGTTAGTCCCGATTCGAAGTCCATCGACCTCGAAAAATCGCCCGATTCTGACATAGGTTTGCTGTCCGAGTGGAATCGGCCTAACCGGCAGTCTGCACGATTTTGACTATAACTTTCGATTGACAGTCGGACGACCCTGATTCAAATTCCTATGGAAAGCCAACTTGATTATCTAGAATTTTTTTTGTTTAAGTTAGTCCCGATTCGAAGTCCATCGACCTCGAAAATCGCCCGATTCTGACTTAGGGTTGCTGTCCGAGTGGAATCGGCCGAAACCGGCAGTCTGCACGATTTTGACTATAACTTGACAAATCGGACGACCCTGATTCAAATTCTTCTGGAAAGTCAACTTGATTATCTAGAATTTTTATGTTTTAAGTTAGTCCCGATTCGAAGTCCATCGACCTCGAAAAATCGCCCGATTCTGACATAGGTTTGCTGTCCGAGTGGAATCGGCCTAAACCGGCAGTCTGCACGATTTTGACTATAACTTTCGATTGACAAGTCGGACGACCCTGATTCAAATTCCTCTGGAAAGCCAACTTGATTATCTAGAATTTGTATGTTTTAAATTAGTCCCGATTCGAAGTCCATCGACCTCGAAAATTCGCCCGATTCTGACTTAGGGTTGCTGTCCGAGTGGAATCGGCCTAAACCGGCAGTCTGCACGATTTTGACTATAACTTGACAAATCGGACGACCCTGATTCAAATTCTTCTGGAAAGCCAACTTGATTATCTAGAATTTTTATGTTTTAAGTTAGTCCCGATTCGAAGTCCATCGACCTCGAAAATTCGCCCGATTCTGACTTAGGGTTGCTGTCCGAGTGGAATCGGCCGAAACCGGCAGTCTGCACGATTTTGACTATAACTTGACAAATCGGACGACCCTGATTCAAATTCTTTGGAAAGCAACTTGATTATCTAGAATTTTTATTTTTTAAGTTAGTCCCGATTCGAAGTCCATCGACCTCGAAAAATCGCCCGATTCTGACATAGGGTTGCTGTCCGAGTGGAATCGGCCTAAACCGGCAGTCTGCACGATTTTGACTATAACTTTCGATTGACAAGTCGGACGACCCTGATTCAAATTCCTATGGAACCCAACTTGATTACTAGAATTTGTTTGTTTTAAGTTAGTCCCGATTCGAAGTCCATCGACCTCGAAAATTCGCCCGATTCTGACTTAGGGTTGCTGTCCGAGTGGAATCGGCCGAAACCGGCAGTCTGCACGATTTTGACTATAACTTGACAAATCGGACGACCCTGATTCAAATTCTTCTGGAAATTCAACTTGATTATCTAGAATTTTTATGTTTTAAGTTAGTCCCGATTCGAAGTCCATCGACCTCGAAAAATCGCCCGATTCTGACATAGTTGCTGTCCGAGTGGAATCGGCCTAAACCGGCAGTCTGCACGATTGTGACTATAACTTTCGATTGACAAGTCGGACGACCCTGATTCAAATTCCTATGGAAAGCCAACTTGATTATCTAGAATTTGTATTTTTTAAGTTAGTCCCGATTCGAAGTCCATCGAACCTCGAAAATTCGCCGGATTCTAACTTAGGGTTGTTGTCCGAGTGGAAAAGGCCGAAACCGGCAGTCTGCACGATTTTGACTATAACTTGACAAATCGGACGACCCTGATTCAAATTCTTCTGGAAAGTCAACTTGATTATCTAGAATTTTTATGTTTTAAGTTAGTCCCGATTCGAAGTCCATCGACCTCGAAAAATCGCCCGATTCTGACATAGGTTTGCTGTCCGAGTGGAATCGGCCTAAACCGGCAGTCTGCACGATTGTGACTATAACTTTCGATTGACAAGTCGGACGACCCTGATTCAAATTCCTATGGAAACCAACTTGATTATCTAGAATTTGTTTGTTTTAAATTAGTCCCGATTCGAAGTCCATCGACCTCGAAAATTCGCCCGATTCTGACTTAGGGTTGCTGTCCGAGTGGAATCGGCCGAAACCGGCAGTCTGCACGATTTTGACTATAACTTGACAAATCGGACGACCCTGATTCAAATTCTTCTGGAAATTCAACTTGATTATCTAGAATTTTTATGTTTTAAGTTAGTCCCGATTCGAAGTCCATCGACCTCGAAAAATCGCCCGATTCTGACATAGTTGCTGTCCGAGTGGAATCGGCCTAAACCGGCAGTCTGCACGATTGTGACTATAACTTTCGATTGACAAGTCGGACGACCCTGATTCCATGGAAAGCCAACTTGATTATCTAGAATTTGTATTTTTTAAGTTAGTCCCGATTCGAAGTCCATTAACCTTGAAAATTCGCCGGATTCTAACTTAGGGTTGTTGTCCGAGTGGAAAGGCCGAAACCGGCAGTCTGCACGATTTTGACTATAACTTGACAAATCGGACGACCCTGATTCAAATTCTTCTGGAAAGTCAACTTGATTATCTAGAATTTTTATGTTTTAAGTTAGTCCCGATTCGAAGTCCATCGACCTCGAAAAATCGCCCGATTCTGACATAGGTTGCTGTCCGAGTGGAATCGGCCTAAACCGGCAGTCTGCACGATTGTGACTATAACTTTCGATTGACAAGTCGGACGACCCTGATTCAAATTCCTATGGAAACCAACTTGATTATCTAGAATTTGTTTGTTTTAAATTAGTACCGATTCGAAGTGCATCGACCTCGAAAATTCGCCCGATTCTGACTTAGGGTTGCTGTCCGAGTGGAATCGGCCGAAACCGGCAGTCTGCACGATTTTGACTATAACTTGACAAATCGGACGACCCTGATTCAAATTCTTCTGGAAATTCAACTTGATTATCTAGAATTTTTATGTTTTAAGTTAGTCCCGATTCGAAGTCCATCGACCTCGAAAAATCGCCCGATTCTGACATAGGGTTGCTGTCCGAGTGGAATCGGCCTAAACCGGCAGTCTGCACGATTTTGACTATAACTTTCGATTGACAAGTCGGACGACCCTGATTCAAATTCCTATGGAAAACCAACTTGATTATCTAGAATTTGTATTTTTTAAGTTAGTCCCGATTCGAAGTCCATCGACCTCGAAAATTCGCCGATTCTGACTTAGGGTTGTTGTCCGAGTGGAATCGGCCGAAACCGGCAGTCTGCACGATTTTGACTATAACTTGACAAATCGGACGACCCTGATTCAAATTCTTCTGGAAAGTCAACTTGATTATCTAGAATTTTTATGTTTTAAGTTAGTCCCGATTCGAAGTCCATCGACCTCGAAAAATCGCCCGATTCTGACATAGGTTTGCTGTCCGAGTGGAATCGGCCTAAACCGGCAGTCTGCACGATTTTGACTATAACTTTCGATTGACAAGTCGGACGACCCTGATTCAAATTCCTATGGAAACCAACTTGATTACTAGAATTTGTTTGTTTTAAATTAGTACCGATTCGAAGTCCATCGACCTCGAAAATTCCCGATTCTGACTTAGGGTTGCTGTCCGAGTGGAATCGGCCGAAACCGGCAGTCTGCACGATTTTGACTATAACTTGACAAATCGGACGACCCTGATTCAAATTCTTCTGGAAATTCAACTTGATTATCTAGAATTTTTATGTTTTAAGTTAGTCCCGATTCGAAGTCCATCGACCTCGAAAAATCGCCCGATTCTGACATAGGGTTGCTGTCCGAGTGGAATCGGCCTAAACCGGCAGTCTGCACGATTTTGACTATAACTTTCGATTGACAAGTCGGACGACCCTGATTCAAATTCCTATGGAAACCCAACTTGATTAACTAGAATTTTTTGTTTTAAATTAGTACCGATTCGAAGTGCATCGACCTCGAAAATTCCCCGATTCTGACTTAGGGTTGCTGTCCGAGTGGAATCGGCCGAAACCGGCAGTCTGCACGATTTTGACTATAACTTGACAAATCGGACGACCCTGATTCAAATTCTTCTGGAAATTCAACTTGATTATCTAGAATTTTTATGTTTTAAGTTAGTCCCGATTCGAAGTCCATCGACCTCGAAAAATCGTCCGATTCTGACATAGTTGCTGTCCGAGTGGAATCGGCCTAAACCGGCAGTCTGCACGATTGTGACTATAACTTTCGATTGACAATTCGGACGACCCTGATTCCAATGGAAAGCCAACTTGATTATCTAGAATTTGTATTTTTAAGTTAGTCCCGATTCGAAGTCCATTAACCTGAAAATTCGCCGATTCTAACTTAGGGTTGTTGTCCGAGTGAAAGGCCGAAACCGGCAGTGTGCACGATTTTGACTATAACTTGACAAATCGGACGACCCTGATTCAAATTCTTCTGGAAAGTCAACTTGATTATCTAGAATTTTTATGTTTTAAGTTAGTCCCGATTCGAAGTCCATCGACCTCGAAAATCGCCCGATTCTGACATAGGTTTGCTGTCCGAGTGGAATCGGCCTAAACCGGCAGTCTGCACGATTTGACTATAACTTTCGATTGACAAGTCGGACGACCCTGATTCAAATTCCTATGGAAACCCAACTTGATTAACTAGAATTTGTTTGTTTTAAATTAGTACCGATTCGAAGTGCATCGACCTCGAAAATTCGCCCGATTCTGACTTAGGGTTGCTGTCCGAGTGGAATCGGCCGAAACCGGCAGTCTGCACGATTTTGACTATAACTTGACAAATCGGACGACCCTGATTCAAATTCTTCTGGAAATTCAACTTGATTATCTAGAATTTTTATGTTTTAAGTTAGTCCCGATTCGAAGTCCATCGACCTCGAAAAATCGCCCGATTCTGACATAGGTTGCTGTCCGAGTGGAATCGGCCTAAACCGGCAGTCTGCACGATTTTGACTATAACTTTCGATTGACAAGTCGGACGACCCTGATTCAAATGGAAAGCCAACTTGATTATCTAGAATTTGTATTTTTTAAGTTAGTCCCGATTCGAAGTCCATCGACCTCGAAAAACGCCGGATTCTAACTTAGGGTTGTTGTCCGAGTGGAAAAGGCCGAAACCGGCAGTGTGCACGATTTTGACTATAACTTGACAATCGGACGACCCTGATTCAAATTCTTCTGGAAAGTCAACTTGATTATCTAGAATTTTTATGTTTTAAGTTAGTCCCGATTCGAAGTCCATCGACCTCGAAAAATCGCCCGATTCTGACATAGGTTTGCTGTCCGAGTGGAATCGGCCTAAACCGGCAGTCTGCACGATTTTGACTATAACTTTCGATTGACAAGTCGGACGACCCTGATTCAAATTCCTATGGAAACCCACTTGATTATCTAGAATTTGTTTGTTTTAAATTAGTACCGATTCGAAGTGCATCGACCTCGAAAATTTCCCCGATTCTGACTTAGGGTTGCTGTCCGAGTGGAATCGGCCGAAACCGGCAGTCTGCACGATTTTGACTATAACTTGACAAATCGGACGACCCTGATTCAAATTCTTCTGGAAATTCAACTTGATTATCTAGAATTTTTATGTTTTAAGTTAGTCCCGATTCGAAGTCCATCGACCTCGAAAAATCGCCCGATTCTGACATAGGGTTGCTGTCCGAGTGAATCGGCCTAAACCGGCAGTCTGCACGATTTTGACTATAACTTTCGATTGACAAGTCGGACGACCCTGATTCAAATTCCTATGGAAAGCCAACTTGATTATCTAGAATTTGTATTTTTTAAGTTAGTCCCGATTCGAAGTCCATTAACCTCGAAAATTCGCCGGATTCTAACTTAGGGTTGTTGTCCGAGTTGAAAAGGCCGAAACCGGCAGTGTGCACGATTTTGACTATAACTTGACAAATCGGACGACCCTGATTCAAATTCTTCTGGAAAGTCAACTTGATTATCTAGAATTTTATGTTTTAAGTTTGTCCCGATTCGAAGTCCATCGACCTCGAAAATCGCCCGATTCTGACATCTATAACTTTTCGATTGACAAGTCGGACGACCCTGATTCAAATTCCTATGGAAACCCAACTTGATTAACTAGAATTTGTTTGTTTTAAATTAGTACCGATTCGAAGTGCATCGACCTCGAAAATTTTCCCGATTCTGACTTAGGGTTGCTGTCCGAGTGGAATCGGCCGAAACCGGCAGTCTGCACGATTTTGACTATAACTTGACAAATCGGACGACCCTGATTCAAATTCTTCTGGAAAGTCAACTTGATTATCTAGAATTTTTATGTTTTAAGTTTGTCCCGATTCGAAGTCCATCGACCTCGAAAAATCGCCCGATTCTGACATAGGTTTGCTGTCCGACTGGAATCGGCCTAAACCGGCAGTCTGCACGATTTGACTATAACTTTCGATTGACAAGTCGGACGACCCTGATTCAAATTCCTATGGAAACCCAACTTGATTATCTAGAATTTGTATTTTTTAAGTTAGTCCCGATTCGAAGTCCATTAACCTTGAAAATACGCGCCGATTCTAACTTAGGGTTGTTGTCCGAGTTGAATCGGCCGAAACCGGCAGTCTGCACGATTTTGACTATAACTTGACAAATCGGACGACGACCCTGATTCAAATTCTTCTGGAAAGTCAACTTGATTATCTAGAATTTTTATGTTTTAAGTTTGTCCCGATTCGAAGTCCATCGACCTCGAAAAATCGCCCGATTCTGACATAGGTTTGCTGTCCGAGTGGAATCGGCCTAAACCGCAGTCTGCACGATTTTGACTATAACTTTCGATTGACAAGTCGGACGACCCTGATTCAAATTCCTATGGAAACCCAACTTGATTAACTAGAATTTGTTTGTTTTAAATTAGTACCGATTCGAAGTGCATCGACCTCGAAAATTTTCCCGATTCTGACTTAGGGTTGCTGTACGAGTGGAATCGGCCGAAACCGGCAGTCTGCACGATTTTGACTATAACTTGACAAATCGGACGACCCTGATTCAAATTCTTCTGGAAATTCAACTTGATTATCTAGAATTTTTATGTTTTAAGTTAGTCCCGATTCGAAGTCCCTCGACCTCGAAAAATCGTCCCGATTATGACATCGTTGCTGTCCGAGTGGAATCGGCCTAAACCGGCAGTCTGCACGATTGTGACTATAACTTTCGATTGACAATTCGGACGACCCGATTCAAATTCCAATGGAAACCAACTTGATTATCTAGAATTTGTATTTTTAAGTTAGTCCCGATTCGAAGTCCATTAACCTTGAAAATACGCCGGATTCTGACTTAGGGTTGTTGTCCGAGTTGAAAAGGCCCGAAACCGGCAGTGTGCACGATTTTGACTATAACTTGACAAATCGGACGACCCTGATTCAAATCTTCTGGAAAGTCAACTTGATTATCTAGAATTTTTATGTTTTAAGTTTGTCCCGATTCGAAGTCCATCGACCTCGAAAAATCGCCCGATTCTGACATAGGTTTGCTGTCCGACTGGAATCGGCCTAAACCGGCAGTCTGCACGATTGTGACTATAACTTTCGATTGACAAGTCGGACGACCCTGATTCAAATTCCTATGGAAACCCAACTTGATTAACTAGAATTTGTTTGTTTTAATTAGTACCGATTCGAAGTGCATCGACCTCGAAAATTTTCCCGATTCTGACTTAGGGTTGCTGTCCGAGTGGAATCGCCGAAACCGGCAGTCTGCACGATTTTGACTATAACTTGACAAATCGGACGACCCTGATTCAAATTCTTCTGGAATTCAACTTGATTATCTAGAATTTTTATGTTTTAAGTTAGTCCCGATTCGAAGTCCCTCGACCTCGAAAAATCGTCCGATTATGACATAGTTGCTGTCCGAGTGGAATCGGCCTAAACCGGCAGTCTGCACGATTGTGACTATAACTTTCGATTGACAAGTCGGACGACCCGATTCAAATTCCATGGAAAGCCAACTTGATTATCTAGAATTTGTATTTTTTAAGTTAGTCCCGATTCGAAGTCCATTAACCTTGAAAATTCGCCGGATTCTAACTTAGGGTTGTTGTCCGAGTGGAAAGGCCGAAACCGGCAGTGTGCACGATTTTGACTATAACTTGACAAATCGGACGACCCTGATTCAAATTCTTCTGGAAAGTCAACTTGATTATCTAGAATTTTTATGTTTTAAGTTTGTCCCGATTCGAAGTCCATCGACCTCGAAAAATCGCCCGATTCTGACATAGGTTTGCTGTCCGAGTGGAATCGGCCTAAACCGGCAGTCTGCACGATTTTGACTATAACTTTCGATTGACAAGTCGGACGACCCTGATTCAAATTCCTATGGAAGCCAACTTGATTATCTAGAATTTGTATTTTTTAAGTTAGTCCCGATTCGAAGTCCATCGACCTCGAAAATTCGCGGATTCTGACTTAGGGTTGCTGTCCGAGTGGAAAGGCCGAAACCGGCAGTCTGCACGATTTTGACTATAACTTGAAAATCGGACGACCCTGATTCAAATTCTTCTGGAAATCAACTTGATTATCTAGAATTTCTAGAATTTTTATGTTTTAAGTTAGTCCCGATTCGAAGTCCATCGACCTCGAAAATTCGCCGATTCTGACATAGGGTTGCTGCCAGAGTGCAATCGCCCTAAACCGGCAGTCTGCACGATTTTGACTATAACTTTCGATTGACAAGTCGGACGACCCATACTCAAATTCCTGTGGAAAGCCAACTTGATTATCTAGAATTTGTATGTTTTAAGTTAGTATCGATTCGAAGTCCATCGACCTCGAAAATTCTCGGATTCTGACTTAGGGTTGCTGTCCGAGTGGAATCGGCCGAAACCGGCAGTCTGCACGATTTCGACTATAACTTTCGATTGACAAATCGGACGACCCTGGTTCAAATTCTTCAGGAAAGTTAACTTGATTTTCTAGAATTATTATGTTTTAAGTTAGTCCCGATTCGAATTCAATCGATCACGAAAATTCGCCGATTCTAACATAGGGTTGTTGTCCGAGTGGAATCGGCATAAACCGGCAGTCTGCACGATTTTGACTATAACTTTCGATTGACAAGTCGGACGACCCTGATTCAAATTTTATGAAATCTAACTTGATTATATAGAATTTGTTTGTTTTAAATTAGTACCGATTCGAAGTCCATCGACCTCGAAAATTCGCCCGATTCTGACATAAGGTTGTTGTCCGAGTGGAATCAGCCGAAACCGGCAGTCTGCACGATTTTGACTATAACTTGACAAATCGGACGACCCTGATTCAAATTCTTCTGGAAAGTCAACTTGATTATCTAGAATTTTTATGTTTTAAGTTAGTCCCGATTCGAAGTCCATCGAACTCGAAAAATCGCCCGATTCTGACATAGGGTTGCTGTCCGTGTGGAATCGCCCTAAACCGGCAGCCTGCATGATTTTGACTATAACTTTCGATTGACAAGTCGGACGACCCTGATTCAAATTCTTCTGGATCGTCAACTGGCTAGAATTCTTATGTTTTAAGTTAGTCCCGATTCGAAGTCCATCGTCCTCCAAATATCGCCCGATTCTGACATAGGGTTGCTGTCCGAGTGAATCGCCCTAAACGGCAGTCTGCACGATTTTGACTATACTTTCATTGACAAATCGGACGACCCTGATTCAAATTCTTCTGGAAAGTCAACTTGATTATCTAGAATTTTTATGTTTTAAGTTAGTCCCGATTCGAAGTCCATCGACCTCGAAAAATCGCCCGATTCTGACATAGGGTTGCTGCCGAGTGCAATCGCCCTAAACCGGCAGTCTGACGATTTTGACTATAACTTTCGATTGACAAGTCGGACGACCACTGATTCAAATTCCTATGGAAAGCCAACTTGATTATCTAGAATTTTATGTTTTAAGTTAGTACCGATTCGAAGTCCATCGACCTCGAAAATTCGCCGGATTCTGACATAGGGTTGCTGTCCGAGTGGAATCGGCCGAAACCGGCAGTCTGCACGATTTCGACTATAACTTTCGATTGACAAATCGGACGACCCTGGTTCAAATTCTTCAGGAAAGTCAACTTGATTTTCTAGAATTTTTATGTTTTAATTAGTCCCGATTCGAAGTCCATCGACCTCGAAAATCCCCCGATTCTGACATAGGGTTGCTGTCCGAGTGGAATCGCCCTAAACCGGCAGTCTGCACGATTTTGACTATAACTTTCGATTGACAAATCGGACGACCCTGATTCAAATCTTCTGGAATTTCAACTTGATTATCTAGAATTTTATGTTTTAAGTTAGTCCCGATTCGAAGTCCATCGACCTCGAAAATTCGCCCGATTCTGACATAGGGTTGCTGCCGAGTGCAATCGCCCTAAACCGGCAGTCTGCACGATTTTGACTATAACTTCGATTGACAAGTCGGACGACCCATACTCAAATTTCTATGGAAAGCCAACTTGATTATCTAGAATTTGTATGTTTTAAGTTAGTATCGATTCGAAGTCCATCGACCTCGAAAATTCGCCGGATTCTGACTTAGGGTTGCTGTCCGAGTGGAATCGGCCGAAACCGCAGTCTGCACGATTTCGACTATAACTTTCGATTGACAAATCGGACGACCGTGGTTCAAATTCTTCAGGAAAGTTAACTTGATTTTCTAGAATTATTATGTTTTAAGTTAGTCCCGATTCGAATTCCATCGACCACGAAAATTGCCCGATTCTGACATAGGGTTGTTGTCCGAGTGGAATCGGCCTAAAGCGGCAGTCTGCACGATTTTGACTATAACTTTCGATTGACAAGTCGGACGACCCTGATTCAAATTGTATGGAAAGCTAACTTGATTATAGAATTGTTTGTTTTAAATAGTACCGATTCGAAGTCCATCGACCTCGAAAATTCGCCCGATTCTGACATAAGGTTGCTGTCCGAGTGGAATCAGCCGAAACCGGCAGTCTGCACGATTTTGACTATAACTTGACAAATCGGACGACCCTGGTTCAAATTCTTCAGGAAAGTCAACTTGATTATATAGAATTTTTATGTTTTAAGTTATTCCCGATTCGAAGTCCATCTTCCTCGAAAAATCGCCCGACTCTGACATAGGGTTGCTGTCCGTGTGGAATCGTCCTAAACCGGCAGTCTGCATGATTTTGACTATAACTTTCGATTGACAAATCGGACGACCCTGATTCAAATTCTTTGGAATTTCAACTTGATTATCTAGAATTTTTATGTTTTAAGTTAGTCCCGATTCGAAGTCCATCGACCTCGAAAATTCGCCCGATTCTGACATAGGGTTGCTGCCCGAGTGGCAATCGCCCTAAACCGGCAGTCTGCACGATTTTGACTATAACTTTCGATTGACAAGTCGGACGACCCTACTCAAATTTCTATGGAAAGCCAACTTGATTATCTAGAATTTGTATGTTTTAAGTTAGTATCGATTCGAAGTCCATCGACCTCGAAAATTCGCCGGATTCTGACTTAGGGTTGCTGTCCGAGTGGAATCGGCCGAAACCGGCAGTCTGCACGATTTCGACTATAACTTTCGATGACTAATCGGACGGACGACCCTGGTTCAAATTCTTCAGGAAAGTTAACTTGATTTCTAGAATTATTATGTTTTAAGTTAGTCCCGATTCGAATTCAATTGACATGAAAATTCGCCCGATTCAACATAGAGTTGTTGTCCGAGTGGAATCGCCATAAACGGCAGTCTGCACGATTTTGACTATAACTTTCGATTGACAAGTCGGACGACCTGATTCAAATTTGTATGGAAATCTAACTTGATTATCTAGAATTTGTTTGTTTTAAATTAGTACCGATTCGAAGTCCATCGACCTCGAAAATTCGCCGATTCTGACATAAGGTTGTTGTCCGAGTGGAATCAGCCGAAACCGGCAGTCTGCACGATTTTGACTATAAACTTGACAAATCGGACGACCCTGATTCAAATTCTTCAGGAAAGTCAACTTGATTATCTAGAATTTTTATTTTTAAGTTAGTCCCGATTCGAAGTCCATCGAACTCGAAAATCGCCCGATTCTGACATAGGGTTGTTGTCGTGGAATCGCCCTAAACCGGCAGTCTGCACGATTTTGACTATAACTTTCGATTGACAAGTCGGACGACCCTGATTCAAATTCTTCTGGATCGTCAACTGGCTAGAATTTTATGTTTAAGTTAGTCCGATTCGAAGTCCATCGACCTCAAATATCGCCCGATTCTGACATAGGGTTGCTGTCCGAGTGAAATCGCCCTAAACGGCAGTCTGCACGATTTTGACTATAATTTCAATGACAAATCGGACGACCCTGATTCAAATCCTATGGAAAGCCAACTTGATTATCTAGAATTTTTATGTTTTAAGTTAGTACCGATTCGAAGTCCATCGACCTCGAAAAATCTCCCGATTCTGACATAGGGTTGCTGTCCGAGTGGAATCGGCCGAAACCGGCAGTCTGCACGATTTTGACTATAACTTTCGATTGACAAATCGGACGACCCTGGTTCAAATTCTTCAGGAAAGTCAACTTGATTTTCTAGAATTTTTATGTTTTAAATTAGTCCCGATTCGAAGTCCATCGACCTCGAAAATCCCCGATTCAACATAGGGTTGCTGTCAGTGTGGAATCGCCCTAAACCGGCAGTCTGCATGATTTTGACTATAACTTTCGATTGACAAATCGGACGACCCTGATTCTAAATCTTCTGGAATTTCAACTTGATTATCTAGAATTTTTATGTTTTAAGTTAGTCCCGATTCGAAGTCCATCGACCTCGAACATTCGCCTGATTCTGACATAGGGTTGCTGCCCGAGTGCAATCGCCCTAAACCGGCAGTCTGCACGATTTTGACTATAACTTTCGATTGACAAGTCGGACGACCCTGATTCAAATTCCCTTGGAAAGCCAACTTGATTATCTAGAATTTGTACGTTTTAAGTTAGTATCGATTCGAAGTCCATCGACCTCGAAAATTCGCCGGATTCTGACTTAGGGTTGCTGTCCGAGTGGAATCGGCCGAAACCGGCAGTCTGCACGATTTCGACTATAACTTTCGATTGACAAATCGGACGACCCTGGTTCAAATTCTTCAGGAAAGTCAACTTGATTTTCTAGAATTATTATGTTTTAAGTTAGTCCCGATTCGAATTCAATCGACCACGAAAATTCGCCCGATTCTGACATAGGGTTGTTGTCCGAGTGGAATCGGCCTAAACCGGCAGTCTGCACGATTTTGACTATAACTTTCTATTGACAAGTCGGACGACCATGATTCAAATTTGTATGGAAAGCTAACTTGATTATATAGAATTTGTTTGTTTTAAATTAGTACCGATTCGAAGTCCATCGACCTCGAAAATTCGCCCGATGTAAGGTTGCTGTCCGAGTGGAATCACCCGAAACCGGCAGTCTGCACGATTTTTACTATAACTTGACAAATCGGACGGCCCAGATTCAAATTCTTCTGGAAAGTCAAATTGATTATATAGAATTTTTATGTTTTAAGTTAGTCCCGATTCGAAGTCCATCGACCTCGAAAAATTGCCCGATTCAGACATACGGTTGCTGTCCGTGTGGAATCGCCTTAAACCGGCAGTCTGCATGATTTGACTATAACTTTCGATTGACAAATCGGACGACCCTGATTCAAATTCTACTGGATCGTCAACTGGCTAGAATTTTTATGTTTTAAGTTAGTCCCGATTCGAAGTTCATTTACCTCGCAAAATCGCCCGATTCAGACATAGGGTTGCTGCCCGAGTGCAATCGCCCTAAACCGGCAGTCTGCACGATTTTGACTATAACTTTCGATTGACAAGTCGGACGACCCTGATTCAAATTCCTTGGAAAGCCAACTTGATTATCTAGAATTTGTACGTTTTAAGTTAGTATCGATTCGAAGTCCATCGACCTCGAAAATTCGCCGGATTCTGACTTAGGGTTGCTGTCCGAGTGGAATCGGCAGAAACCGGCGGTCTTGACGATTTCGACTATAACTATCGATTGACAAATCGGACGACCCTGATTCAAATTCTTCTGGACATTCAACTTGATTATCTAGAATTTTTATGTTTTAAGTTAGTCCCGATTCGAAGTCCATCGACCTCGAAAAATCGCCCGATTCTGACATAGGGTTGCTGCCGGGTGCAATCGCCCTAAACCGGCAGTCTGCACGATTTTGTCTATAACTTTCGATTGACAAGTCGGACGACCCTAACTCAAATTCCTTTGGAAAGCCAACTTGATTATCTAGAATTTTTATGTTTTAAGTTAGTATCGATTCGAAGTCCATCGACCTCTAAAATTCACCGGATTCTGACTTAGGGTTGCTGTCCGAGTGGAATCGGCCGAAACGGCAGTCTGCACGATTTCGACTATAACTTTGGATTGACAAATCGGACGACCCTGGTTCAAATTCTTCAGGAAAGTAAACTTGATTTTCTAGAATTATTATGTTTTAAGTTAGTCCCGATTCGAAGTCCAATGACCTCGAAAATTCGCCCGATTCTGACATAGGGTTGTTGCCCGAGTGCAATCGCCCTAAACCGGCAGTCTGCACGATTTTGACTATAACTTTCGATTGACAAGTCGGACGTCCCATACTCAAATTCCTGTGGAAAGCCAACTTGATTATCTAGAATTTGTATGTTTTAAGTTAGTATCGATTCGAAGTCCATCGACCTCGAAAATTCTCCGGATTCTGACTTAGGGTTGCTGTCCGAGTGGAATCGGCCGAAACCGGCAGTCTGCACGATTTCGACTATAACTTTGGATTGACAAATCGGACGACCATGGTTCAAATTCTTCAGGAAAGTCAACTTGATTTTCTAGAATTATTATGTTTTAAGTTAGTCCCGATTCGAAGTCCATCGACCTCGAAAATTCGCCCGATTCTGACATAGGGTTGCTGCCAGAGTGCAATCGCCCTAAACCGGCAGTCTGCACGATTTTGACTATAACTTTCGATTGACAAGTCGGACGTCCCATACTCAAATTCCTGTGGAAAGCCAACTTGATTATCTAGAATTTGTATGTTTTAAGTTAGTATCGATTCGAAGTCCATCGACCTCGAAAATTCTCCGGATTCTGACTTAGGGTTGCTGTCCGAGTGGAATCGGCCGAAACCGGCAGTCTGCACGATTTCGACTATAACTTTCGATTGACAAATCGGACGACCCTGGTTCAAATTCTTCAGGAAAGTCAACTTGATTTTCTAGAATTATTATGTTTGAAGTTAGTCCCGATTCGAATTCAATCGACCACGAAAATTCGCCCGATTCTGACATAGGGTTGTTGTCCGAGTGGAATCGGCCTAAACCGGCAGTCTGCACGATTTTGACTATAACTTTCTATTGACAAGTCGGACGACCATGATTCAATTTGTATGGAAAGCTAACTTGATTATATAGAATTTGTTTGTTTTAAATTAGTACCGATTCGAAGTCCATCGACCTCGAAAATTCGCCCGATTCTGACATAAGGTTGCTGTCCGAGTGGAATCACCCGAAACCGGCAGTCTGCACGATTTTTACTATAACTTGACAAATCGGACGGCCCAGATTCAAATTCTTCTGGAAAGTCAAATTGATTATATAGAATTTTTATGTTTTAAGTTAGTCCCGATTCGAAGTCCATCGACCTCGAAAAATTGCCCGATTCAGACATACGGTTGCTGTCCGTGTGGAATCGCCCTAAACCGGCAGTCTGCATGATTTTGACTATAACTTTCGATTGACAAATCGGACGACCCTGATTCAAATTCTACTGGATCGTCAACTGGCTAGAATTTTTATGTTTTAAGTTAGTCCCGATTCGAAGTTCATTTACCTCGCAAAATCGCCCGATTCAGACATAGGGTTGCTGCCCGAGTGCAATCGCCCTAAACCGGCAGTCTGCCGATTTTGACTATAACTTTCGATTGACAAGTCGGACGACCCTGATTCAAATTCCCTTGGAAAGCCAACTTGATTATCTAGAATTTGTACGTTTTAAGTTAGTATCGATTCGAAGTCCATCGACCTCGAAAATTCGCCGGATTCTGACTTAGGGTTGCTGTCCGAGTGGAATCGGCCGAAACCGGCAGTCTGACGATTTCGACTATAACTATCGATTGACAAATCGGACGACCCTGATTCAAATTCTTCTGGACATTCAACTTGATTATCTAGAATTTTTATGTTTTAAGTTAGTCCGATTCGAAGTCCATCGACCTCGAAAAATCGCCGATTCTGACATAGGGTTGCTGCCCGGGTGCAATCGCCCTAAACCGGCAGTCTGCACGATTTTGTCTATAACTTTCGATTGACAAGTCGGACGACCCTAACTCAAATTCCTTTGGAAAGCCAACTTGATTATCTAGAATTTTTATGTTTTAAGTTAGTATCGATTCGAAGTCCATCGACCTCTAAAATTCACCGGATTCTGACTTAGGGTTGCTGTCCGAGTGGAATCGGCCGAAACCGGCAGTCTGCACGATTTCGACTATAACTTTGGATTGACAAATCGGACGACCCTGGTTCAAATTCTTCAGGAAAGTCAACTTGATTTTCTAGAATTATTATGTTTTAAGTTAGTCCCGATTCGAAGTCCAATGACCTCGAAAATTCGCCCGATTCTGACATAGGGTTGTTGCCCGAGTGCAATCGCCCTAAACCGGCAGTCTGCACGATTTTGACTATAACTTTCGATTGACAAGTCGGACGTCCCATACTCAAATTCCTGTGGAAAGCCAACTTGATTATCTAGAATTTGTATGTTTTAAGTTAGTATCGATTCGAAGTCCATCGACCTCGAAAATTCTCCGGATCTGACTTAGGGTTGCTGTCCGAGTGGAATCGGCCGAAACCGGCAGTCTGCACGATTTCGACTATAACTTTCGATTGACAAATCGGACGACCCTGGTTCAAATTCTTCAGGAAAGTCAACTTGATTTTCTAGAATTATTATGTTTTAAGTTAGTCCCGATTCGAATTCAATCGACCACGAAAATTCGCCCGATTCTGACATAGGGTTGTTGTCCGAGTGGAATCGGCCTAAACCGGCAGTCTGCACGATTTTGACTATAACTTTCTATTGACAAGTCGGACGACCCTGATTCAATTTGTATGGAAAGCTAACTTGATTATATAGAATTTGTTTGTTTTAAATTAGTACCGATTCGAAGTCCATCGACCTCGAAAATTCGCCCGATTCTGACATAAGGTTGCTGTCCGAGTGAATCACCCGAAACCGGCAGTCTGCACGATTTTTACTATAACTTGACAAATCGGACGGACCCAGATTCAAATTCTTCTGGAAAGTCAAATTGAATATATAGAATTTTTATGTTTTAAGTTAGTCCCGATTCGAAGTCCATCGACCTCGAAAATTGCCCGATTCTGACATACGGTTGCTGTCCGTGTGGAATCGCCCTAAACCGGCAGTCTGCATGATTTTGACTATAACTTTCGATTGACAAATCGGACGACCCTGATTCAAATTCTACTGGATCGTCAACTGGCTAGAATTTTTATGTTTTAAGTTAGTCCCGATTCGAAGTCATTACCTCGAAAATCGCCCGATTCAGACATAGGGTTGCTGCCCGAGTGCAATCGCCCTAAACCGGCAGTCTGCCGATTTTGACTATAACTTTCGATTGACAAGTCGGACGACCCTGATTCAAATTCCCTTGGAAAGCCAACTTGATTATCTAGAATTTGTTCGTTTTAAGTTAGTATCGATTCGAAGTCCATCGACCTCGAAAATTCGCCGGATTCTGACTTTGGGTTGCTGTCCGAGTGGAATCGGCAGAAACCGGCGGTCTGCACGATTTCGACTATAACTTTCGATTGACAAATCGGACGACCCTGATTCAAATTCTTCTGGACATTCAACTTGATTATCTAGAATTTTTATGTTTTAAGTTAGTCCCGATTCGAAGTCCATCGACCTCGAAAAATCGCCCGATTCTGACATAGGGTTGCTGCCCGGGTGCAATCGCCCTAAACCGGCAGTCTGCACGATTTTGACTATAACTTTCGATTGACAAGTCGGACGACCCTAACTCAAATTCCTTGGAAAGCCAACTTGATTATCTAGAATTTTTGTTTTAAGTTAGTATCGATTCGAAGTCCATCGACCTCTAAAATTCACCGGATTCTGACTTAGGGTTGCTGTCCGAGTGGAATCGGCCGAAACCGGCAGTCTGCACGATTTCGACTATAACTTTGGATTGGCAAATCGGACGACCCTGGTTCAAATTCTTCAGGAAAGTCAACTTGATTTTCTAGAATTATTATGTTTTAAGTTAGTCCCGATTCGAAGTCCAATGACCTCGAAAATTCGCCCGATTCTGACATAGGGTTGTTGCCCGAGTGCAATCGCCCTAAACCGGCAGTCTGCACGATTTTGACTATAACTTTCGATTGACAAGTCGGACGTCCCATACTCAAATTCCTGTGGAAAGCCAACTTGATTATCTAGATTTTGTATGTTTTAAGTTAGTATCGATTCGAAGTCCATCGACCTCGAAAATTCTCCGGATTCTGACTTAGGGTGCTGTCCGAGTGGAATCGGCCGAAACCGGCAGTCTGCACGATTTCGACTATAACTTTGGATTGACAAATCGGACGACCATGGTTCAAATTCTTCAGGAAAGTCAACTTGATTTTCTAGAATTATTATTTTTAAGTTAGTCCCGATTCGAAGTCCATCGACCTCGAAAATTCGCCCGATTCTGACATAGGGTTGCTGCCAGAGTGCAATCGCCCTAAACCGGCAGTCTGCACGATTTTGACTATAACTTTCGATTGACAAGTCGGACGTCCCATACTCAAATTCCTGTGGAAAGCCAACTTGATTATCTAGAATTTGTATGTTTTAAGTTAGTATCGATTCGAAGTCCATCGACCTCGAAAATTCTCCGGATTCTGACTTAGGGTTGCTGTCCCAGTGGAATCGGCCGAAACCGGCAGTCTGCACGATTTCGACTATAACTTTGGATTGACAAATCGGACGACCCTGGTTCAAATTCTTCAGGAAAGTCAACTTGATTTTCTAGAATTATTATGTTTTAAGTTAGTCCCGATTCGAAGTCCAATGACCTCGAAAATTCGCCCGATTCTGACATAGGGTTGTTGCCCGAGTGCAATCGCCCTAAACCGGCAGTCTGCACGATTTTGACTATAACTTTCGATTGACAAGTCGGACGTCCCATACTCAAATTCCTGTGGAAAGCCAACTTGATTATCTAGAATTTGTATGTTTTAAGTTAGTATCGATTCGAAGTCCATCGACCTCGAAAATTCTCTGGATTCTGACTTAGGGTTGCTGTCCGAGTGGAATCGGCCGAAACCGACAGTCTGCACGATTTCGACTATAACTTTGGATTGACAAATCGGACGACCATGGTTCAAATTCTTCAGGAAAGTCAACTTGATTTTCTAGAATTATTATGTTTTAAGTTAGTCCCGATTCGAAGTCCATCGACCTCGAAAATTCGCCCGATTCTGACATAGGGTTGCTGCCAGAGTGCAATCGCCCTAAACCGGCAGTCTGCACGATTTTGACTATAACTTTCGATTGACAAGTCGGACGTCCCATACTCAAATTCCTGTGAAAAGCCAACTTGATTATCTAGAATTTGTATGTTTTAAGTTAGTATCGATTCGAAGTCCATCGACCTCGAAAATTCTCCGGATTCTGACTTAGGGTTGCTGTCCGAGTGGAATCTGCCGAAACCGGCAGTCTGCACGATTTCGACTATAACTTTCGATTGACAAATCGGACGACCCCGGTTCAAATTCTTCAGGAAAGTCAACTTGATTTTCTAGAATTATTATGTTTGAAGTTAGTCCCGATTCGAATTCAATCGACCACGAAAATTCGCCCGATTCTGACATAGGGTTGTTGTCCGAGTGGAATCGGCCTAAACCGGCAGTCTGCACGATTTTGACTATAACTTTCTATTGACAAGTCGGACGACCATGATTCAAATTTGTATGGAAAGCTAACTTGATTATATAGAATTTGTTTGTTTTAAATTAGTACCGATTCGAAGTCCATCGACCTCGAAAATTCGCCCGATTCTGACATAAGGTTGTTGTCCGAGTGGAATCACCCGAAACCGGCAGTCTGCACGATTTTTACTATAACTTGACAAATCGGACGGCCCAGATTCAAATTCTTCTGGAAAGTCAAATTGATTATATAGAATTTTATGTTTTAAGTTAGTCCGATTCGAAGTCCATCGACCTCGACAAATTGCCCGATTCAGACATACGGTTGCTGTCCGTGTGGAATCGCCCTAAACCGGCAGTCTGCATGATTTTGACTATAACTTTCGATTGACAAATCGGACGACCCTGATTCAAATTCTACTGGATCTTCAACTGGCTAGAATTTTTATGTTTTAAGTTAGTCCCGATTCGAAGTTCATTTACCTCGCAAAATCGCCCGATTCAGACATAGGGTTGCTGCCCGAGTGCAATCGCCCTAAACCGGCAGTCTGCACGATTTTGACTATAACTTTCGATTGACAAGTCGGACGACCCTGATTCAAATTCCCTTGGAAAGCCAACTTGATTATCTAGAATTTGTACGTTTTAAGTTAGTATCGATTCGAAGTCCATCGACCTCGAAAATTCGCCCGATTCTGACTTAGGGTTGCTGTCCGAGTGGAATCGGCCGAAACCGGCAGTCTTGACGATTTCGACTATAACTATCGATTGACAAATCGGACGACCCTGATTCAAATTCTTCTGGACATTCAACTTGATTATCTAGAATTTTTATGTTTTAAGTTAGTCCCGATTCGAAGTCCATCGACCTCGAAAAATCGCCCGATTCTGACATAGGGTTGCTGCCCGGGTGCAATCGCCCTAAACCGGCAGTCTGCACGATTTTGTCTATAACTTTCGATTGACAAGTCGGACGACCCTAACTCAAATTCCTTTGGAAAGCCAACTTGATTATCTAGAATTTTTATGTTTTAAGTTAGTATCGATTCGAAGTCCATCGACCTCTAAAATTCATCGGATTCTGACTTAGGGTTGCTGTCCGAGTGGAATCGGCCGAAACCGGCAGTCTGCACGATTTCGACTATAACTTTGGATTGACAAATCGGACGACCCTGGTTCAAATTCTTCAGGAAAGTCAACTTGATTTTCTAGAATTATTATGTTTTAAGTTAGTCCCGATTCGAAGTCCAATGACCTCGAAAATTCGCCCGATTCTGACATAGGGTTGTTGCCCGAGTGCAATCGCCCTAAACCGGCAGTCTGCACGATTTTGACTATAACTTTCGATTGACAAGTCGGACGTCCCATACTCAAATTCCTGTGGAAAGCCAACTTGATTATCTAGAATTTGTATGTTTTAAGTTAGTATCGATTCGAAGTCCATCGACCTCGAAAATTCTCCGGATTCTGACTTAGGGTTGCTGTCCGAGTGGAATCGGCCGAAACCGGCAGTCTGCACGATTTCGACTATAACTTTGGATTGACAAATCGGACGACCATGGTTCAAATTCTTCAGGAAAGTTAACTTGATTTTTCTAGAATTATTATGTTTTAAGTTAGTCCCGATTCGAAGTCCATCGACCTCGAAAATTCGCCCGATTCTGACATAGGGTTGCTGTCCGAGTGGAATCGCCCTAAACCGGCAGTCTGCACGATTTTGACTATAACTTTCGATTGACAAATCGGACGACCCTGATTCAAATTCTATGGAAAGTCAACTGGCCAGAATTTTTATGTTTTAAGTTAGTCCCGATTCGAAGTCCATCGACCTCGAAAATCGCCCGATTCAGACATAGGGTTGCTGCCGAGTGCAATCGCCCTAAACCGGCAGTCTGCACGATTTTGACTATAACTTTCGATTGACAAGTCGGACGACCCTGATTCAAATTCCCTTGGAAAGCCAACTTGATTATCTAGAATTTGTTATGTTTTAAGTTAGTCCCGATTCGAAGTCCATCGACCTCGAAAATTCGCCCGATTTGACTTAGGGTTGCTGTCCGAGTGGAATCGGCCGAAACCGGCAGTCTGCACGATTTCGACTATAACTTTCGATTGACAAATCGGACGACCCTGATTCAAATTCTTCTGGACATTCAACTTGATTATCTAGAATTTTTATGTTTTAAGTTAGTCCCGATTCGAAGTCCATCGACCTCGAAAATCGCCCGATTCTGACATAGGGTTGCTGCCGAGTGCAATCGCCCTAAACGGGCAGTCTGCACGATTTTGACTATAACTTTCGATTGACAAGTCGGACGACCCTGATTCAAATTCCTTTGGAAAGCCAACTTGATTATCTAGAATTTATGTTTTAAGTTAGTATCGATTCGAAGTCCATCGACCTCGAAAATTCATCGGATTCTGACTTAGGGTTGCTGTCCGAGTGGAATCGGCCGAAACCGGCAGTCTGCACGATTTCGACTATAACTTTCGATTGACAAATCGGACGACCCTGATTCAAATTCTTCTGGAAAGTCAACTTGATTATCTAGAATTTTTATGTTTTAAGTTAGTCCCGATTCGAAGTCCATCGACCTCGAAAATCGCCCGATTCTGACATAGGGTTGCTGCCCGAGTGCAATCGCCCTAAACCGGCAGTCTGCACGATTTTGACTATAACTTTCGATTGACAAGTCGGACGACCCATACTCAAATTCCTTTGGAAAGCCAACTTGATTATCTAGAATTTTATGTTTTAAGTTAGTATCGATTCGAAGTCCATCGACCTCTAAAATTCACCGGATTCTGACTTAGGGTTGCTGTCCGAGTGGAATCGGCCGAAACCGGCAGTCTGCACGATTTCGACTATAACTTTGGATTGACAAATCGGACGACCCTGGTTCAAATTCTTCAGGAAAGTCAACTTGATTTTCTAGAATTATTATGTTTTAAGTTAGTCCCGATTCGAAGTCCAATGACCTCGAAAATTCGCCCGATTCTGACATAGGGTTGTTGCCCGAGTGCAATCGCCCTAAACCGGCAGTCTGCACGATTTTGACTATAACTTTCGATTGACAAGTCGGACGTCCCATACTCAAATTCCTGTGGAAAGCCAACTTGATTATCTAGAATTTGTATGTTTTAAGTTAGTATCGATTCGAAGTCCATCGACCTCGAAAATTCTCCGGATTCTGACTTAGGGTTGCTGTCCGAGTGGAATCGGCCGAAACCGGCAGTCTGCACGATTTCGACTATAACTTTGGATTGACAAATCGGACGACCATGGTTCAAATTCTTCAGGAAAGTCAACTTGATTTTCTAGAATTATTATTTTTAAGTTAGTCCCGATTCGAAGTCCATCGACCTCGAAAATTCGCCCGATTCTGACATAGGGTTGCTGCCAGAGTGCAATCGCCCTAAACCGGCAGTCTGCACGATTTTGACTATAACTTTCGATTGACAAGTCGGACGTCCCATACTCAAATTCCTGTGGAAAGCCAACTTGATTATCTAGAATTTGTATGTTTTAAGTTAGTATCGATTCGAAGTCCATCGACCTCGAAAATTCTCCGGATTCTGACTTAGGGTTGCTGTCCGAGTGGAATCGGCCGAAACCGGCAGTCTGCACGATTTCGACTATAACTTTCGATTGACAAATCGGACGACCCTGGTTCAAATTCTTCAGGAAAGTCAACTTGATTTTCTAGAATTATTATGTTTGAAGTTAGTCCCGATTCGAATTCAATCGACCACGAAAATTCGCCCGATTCTGACATAGGGTTGTTGTCCGAGTGGAATCGGCCTAAACCGGCAGTCTCCACGATTTTGACTATAACTTTCTATTGACAAGTCGGACGACAATGATTCAATTTGTATGGAAAGCTAACTTGATTAAATAGAATTTGTTTGTTTTAAATTAGTACCGATTCGAAGTCCATCGACCTCGAAAATTCGCCCGATTCTGACATAAGGTTGTTGTCCGAGTGGAATCACCCGAAACCGGCAGTCTGCACGATTTTTACTATAACTTGACATATCGGACGGCCCAGATTCAAATTCTTCTGGAAAGTCAAATTGATTATATAGAATTTTATGTTTTAAGTTAGTCCCGATTCGAAGTCCATCGACCTCGAAAAATTGCCCGATTCAGACATACGGTTGCTGTCCGTGTGGAATCGCCCTAAACCGGCAGTCTGCATGATTTTGACTATAACTTTCGATTGACAAATCGGACGACCCTGATTCAAATTCTACTGGATCTTCAACTGGCTAGAATTTTTATGTTTTAAGTTAGTCCCGATTCGAAGTTCATTTACCTCGCAAAATCGCCCGATTCAGACATAGGGTTGCTGCCCGAGTGCAATCGCCCTAAACCGGCAGTCTGCCGATTTTGACTATAACTTTCGATTGACAAGTCGGACGACCCTGATTCAAATTCCTTGGAAAGCCAACTTGATTATCTAGAATTTGTACGTTTTAAGTTAGTATCGATTCGAAGTCCATCGACCTCGAAAATTCGCCGGATTCTGACTTAGGGTTGCTGTCCGAGTGGAATCGGCCGAAACCGGCAGTCTTGACGATTTCGACTATAACTATCGATTGACAAATCGGACGACCCTGATTCAAATTCTTCTGGACATTCAACTTGATTATCTAGAATTTTTATGTTTTAAGTTAGTCCCGATTCGAAGTCCATCGACCTCGAAAAATCGCCCGATTCTGACATAGGGTTGCTGCCCGGGTGCAATCGCCCTAAACCGGCAGTCTGCACGATTTTGTCTATAACTTTCGATTGACAAGTCGGACGACCCTAACTCAAATTCCTTTGGAAAGCCAACTTGATTATCTAGAATTTTTATGTTTTAAGTTAGTATCGATTCGAAGTCCATCGACCTCTAAAATTCATCGGATTCTGACTTAGGGTTGCTGTCCGAGTGGAATCGGCCGAAACCGGCAGTCTGCACGATTTCGACTATAACTTTGGATTGACAAATCGGACGACCCTGGTTCAAATTCTTCAGGAAAGTCAACTTGATTTTCTAGAATTATTATGTTTTAAGTTAGTCCCGATTCGAAGTCCAATGACCTCGAAAATTCGCCCGATTCTGACATAGGGTTGTTGCCCGAGTGCAATCGCCCTAAACCGGCAGTCTGCACGATTTTGACTATAACTTTCGATTGACAAGTCGGACGTCCCATACTCAAATTCCTGTGGAAAGCCAACTTGATTATCTAGAATTTGTATGTTTTAAGTTAGTATCGATTCGAAGTCCATCGACCTCGAAAATTCTCCGGATTCTGACTTAGGGTTGCTGTCCGAGTGGAATCGGCCGAAACCGGCAGTCTGCACGATTTCGACTATAACTTTGGATTGACAAATCGGACGACCATGGTTCAAATTCTTCAGGAAAGTTAACTTGATTTTTCTAGAATTATTATGTTTTAAGTTAGTCCCGATTCGAAGTCCATCGACCTCGAAAATTCTCCGGATTCTGACTTAGGGTTGCTGTCCGAGTGGAATCTGCCGAAACCGGCAGTCTGCACGATTTCGACTATAACTTTCGATTGACAAATCGGACGACCCCGGTTCAAATTCTTCAGGAAAGTCAACTTGATTTTCTAGAATTATTATGTTTGAAGTTTGTCCCGATTCGAATTCAATCGACCACGAAAATTCGCCCGATTCTGACATAGGGTTGTTGTCCGAGTGGAATCGGCCTAAACCGGCAGTCTGCACGATTTTGACTATAACTTTCTATTGACAAGTCGGACGACCATGATTCAATTTGTATGGAAAGCTAACTTGATTATATAGAATTTGTTTGTTTTAAATTAGTACCGATTCGAAGTCCATCGACCTCGAAAATTCGCCCGATTCTGACATAAGGTTGTTGTCCGAGTGGAATCACCCGAAACCGGCAGTCTGCACGATTTTTACTATAACTTGACAAATCGGACGGCCCAGATTCAAATTCTTCTGGAAAGTCAAATGATTATATAGAATTTTTATGTTTTAAGTTAGTCCCGATTCGAAGTCCATCGACCTCGAAAAATTGCCCGATTCAGACATACGGTTGCTGTCCGTGTGGAATCGCCCTAAACCGGCAGTCTGCATGATTTTGACTATAACTTTCGATTGACAAATCGGACGACCCTGATTCAAATTCTACTGGATCGTCAACTGGCTAGAATTTTTATGTTTTAAGTTAGTCCCGATTCGAAGTTCATTTACCTCGCAAAATCGCCCGATTCAGACATAGGGTTGCTGCCCGAGTGGAATCGCCCTAAACCGGCAGTCTGCACGATTTTGACTATAACTTTCGATTGACAAGTCGGACGACCCTGATTCAAATTCCTCTGGAAAGCCAACTTGATTATCTAGAATTTGTACGTTTTAAGTTAGTACCGATTCGAAGTCCATCGACCTCGAAAATTCGCCCGATTCTGACTTAGGGTTGCTGTCCGAGTGGAATCGGCCGAAACCGGCAGTCTTGACGATTTCGACTATAACTATCGATTGACAAATCGGACGACCCTGATTCAAATTCTTCTGGACATTCAACTTGATTATCTAGAATTTTTATGTTTTAAGTTAGTCCCGATTCGAAGTCCATCGACCTCGAAAAATCGCCCGATTCTGACATAGTGTTGCTGCTCGGGTGCAATCGCCCTAAACCGGCAGTCTGCACGATTTTGTCTATAACTTTCCATTGACAAGTCGGACGACCCTAACTCAAATTCCTTTGGAAAGCCAACTTGATTATCTAGAATTTTATGTTTTAAGTTAGTATCGATTCGAAGTCCATCGACCTCTAAAATTCATCGGATTCTGACTTAGGGTTGCTGTCCGAGTGGAATCGGCCGAAACCGGCAGTCTGCACGATTTCGACTATAACTTTGGATTGACAAATCGGACGACCCTGGTTCAAATTCTTCAGGAAAGTAAACTTGATTTTCTAGAATTATTATGTTTTAAGTTAGTCCCGATTCGAAGTCCAATGACCTCGAAAATTCGCCCGATTCTGACATAGGGTTGTTGCCCGAGTGCAATCGCCCTAAACCGGCAGTCTGCACGATTTTGACTATAACTTTCGATTGACAAGTCGGACGTCCCATACTCAAATTCCTGTGGAAAGCCAACTTGATTATCTAGAATTTGTATGTTTTAAGTTAGTATCGATTCGAAGTCCATCGACCTCGAAAATTCTCCGGATTCTGACTTAGGGTTGCTGTCCGAGTGGAATCGGCCGAAACCGGCAGTCTGCACGATTTCGACTATAACTTTGGATTGACAAATCGGACGACCATGGTTCAAATTCTTCAGGAAAGTCAACTTGATTTTCTAGAATTATTATGTTTTAAGTTAGTCCCGATTCGAAGTCCATCGACCTCAAAATTCGCCCGATTCTGACATAGGGTTGCTGCCAGAGTGCAATCGCCCTAAACCGGCAGTCTGCACGATTTTGACTATAACTTTCGATTGACAAGTCGGACGTCCCATACTCAAATTCCTGTGGAAAGCCAACTTGATTATCTAGAATTTGTATGTTTTAAGTTAGTATCGATTCGAAGTCCATCGACCTCGAAAATTCTCCGGATTCTGACTTAGGGTTGCTGTCCGAGTGGAATCGGCCGAAACCGGCAGTCTGCACGATTTCGACTATAACTTTCGATTGACAAATCGGACGACCCTGGTTCAAATTCTTCAGGAAAGTCAACTTGATTTTCTAGAATTATTATGTTTTGAGTTAGTCCCGATTCGAATTCAATCGACCACGAAAATTCGCCCGATTCTGACATAGGGTTGTTGTCCGAGTGGAATCGGCCTAAACCGGCAGTCTGCACGATTTTGACTATAACTTTCTATTGACAAGTCGGACGACAATGATTCAATTTGTATGGAAAGCTAACTTGATTAAATAGAATTTGTTTGTTTTAAATTAGTACCGATTCGAAGTCCATCGACCTCGAAAATTCGCCCGATTCTGACATAAGGTTGCTGTCCGAGTGGAATCACCCGAAACCGGCAGTCTGCACGATTTTTACTATAACTTGACAAATCGGACGGCCCAGATTCAAATTCTTCTGGAAAGTCAAATGATTATATAGAATTTTTATGTTTTAAGTTAGTCCCGATTCGAAGTCCATCGACCTCGAAAAATTGCCCGATTCAGACATACGGTTGCTGTCCGTGTGGAATCGCCCTAAACCGGCAGTCTGCATGATTTGACTATAACTTTCGATTGACAAATCGGACGACCCTGATTCAAATTCTACTGGATCGTCAACTGGCTAGAATTTTTATGTTTTAAGTTAGTCCCGATTCGAAGTTCATTTACCTCGCAAAATCGCCCGATTCAGACATAGGGTTGCTGCCCGAGTGCAATCGCCCTAAACCGGCAGTCTGCCCGATTTTGACTATAACTTTCGATTGACAAGTCGGACGACCCTGATTCAAATTCCCTTGGAAAGCCAACTTGATTATCTAGAATTTGTACGTTTTAAGTTAGTATCGATTCGAAGTCCATCGACCTCGAAAATTCGCCGGATTCTGACTTAGGGTTGCTGTCCGAGTGGAATCGGCCGAAACCGGCAGTCTTGACGATTTCGACTATAACTATCGATTGACAAATCGGACGACCCTGATTCAAATTCTTCTGGACATTCAACTTGATTATCTAGAATTTTTATGTTTTAAGTTAGTCCCGATTCGAAGTCCATCGACCTCGAAAAATCGCCCGATTCTGACATAGGGTTGCTGCCCGGTGCAATCGCCCTAAACCGGCAGTCTGCACGATTTTGTCTATAACTTTCGATTGACAAGTCGGACGACCCTAACTCAAATTCCTTTGGAAAGCCAACTTGATTATCTAGAATTTTTATGTTTTAAGTTAGTATCGATTCGAAGTCCATCGACCTCTAAATTCATCGGATTCTGACTTAGGGTTGCTGTCCGAGTGGAATCGGCCGAAACCGGCAGTCTGCACGATTTCGACTATAACTTTGGATTGACAAATCGGACGACCCTGGTTCAAATTCTTCAGGAAAGTCAACTTGATTTCTAGAATTATTATGTTTTAAGTTAGTCCCGATTCGAAGTCCAATGACCTCGAAAATTCGCCCGATTCTGACATAGGGTTGTTGCCCGAGTGCAATCGCCCTAAACCGGCAGTCTGCACGATTTTGACTATAACTTTCGATTGACAAGTCGGACGTCCCATACTCAAATTCCTGTGGAAAGCCAACTTGATTATCTAGAATTTGTATGTTTTAAGTTAGTATCGATTCGAAGTCCATCGACCTCGAAAATCTCCGGATTCTGACTTAGGGTTGCTGTCCGAGTGGAATCGGCCGAAACCGGCAGTCTGCACGATTTCGACTATAACTTTGGATTGACAAATCGGACGACCATGGTTCAAATTCTTCAGGAAAGTCAACTTGATTTTCTAGAATTATTATGTTTTAAGTTAGTCTCGATTCGAAGTCCATCGACCTCGAAAATTCTCCGGATTCTGACTTAGGGTTGCTGTCCGAGTGGAATCGGCCGAAACCGGCAGTCTGCACGATTTCGACTATAACTTTCGATTGACAAATCGGACGACCCGGTTCAAATTCTTCAGGAAAGTCAACTTGATTTTCTAGAATTATTATGTTTTAAGTTAGTCCCGATTCGAATTCAATCGACCACGAAAATTCGCCCGATTCTGACATAGGGTGTTGTCCGAGTGGAATCGGCCCTAAACCGGCAGTCTGCACGATTTTGACTATAACTTTCTATTGACAAGTCGGACGACCATGATTCAATTTGTATGGAAAGCTAACTTGATTATATAGAATTTGTTTGTTTTAAATTAGTACCGATTCGAAGTCCATCGACCTCGAAAATTCGCCCGATTCTGACATAAGGTTGTTGTCCGAGTGGAATCACCCGAAACCGGCAGTCTGCACGATTTTTACTATAACTTGACAAATCGGACGGCCCAGATTCAAATTCTTCTGGAAAGTCAAATTGATTATATAGAATTTTTATGTTTTAAGTTAGTCCCGATTCGAAGTCCATCGACCTCGAAAAATTGCCCGATTCAGACATACGGTTGCTGTCCGTGTGGAATCGCCTAAACCGGCAGTCTGCATGATTTTGACTATAACTTTCGATTGACAAATCGGACGACCCTGATTCAAATTCTACTGGATCGTCAACTGGCTAGAATTTTTATGTTTTAAGTTAGTCCCGATTCGAAGTTCATTTACCTCGCAAAATCGCCCGATTCAGACATAGGGTTGCTGCCCGAGTGCAATCGCCCTAAACCGGCAGTCTGCACGATTTTGACTATAACTTTCGATTGACAAGTCGGACGACCCTGATTCAAATTCCTTGGAAAGCCAACTTGATTATCTAGAATTTGTACGTTTTAAGTAAGTATCGATTCGAAGTCCATCGACCTCGAAAATTCGCCGGATTCTGACTTAGGGTTGCTGTCCGAGTGGAATCGGCCGAAACCGGCAGTATTGACGATTTCGACTATAACTATCGATTGACAAATCGGACGACCCTGATTCAAATTCTTCTGGACATTCAACTTGATTATCTAGAATTTTTATGTTTTAAGTTAGTCCCGATTCGAAGTCCATCGACCTCGAAAAATCGCCCGATTCTGACATAGTGTTGCTGCTCGGGTGCAATCGCCCTAAACGGGCAGTCTGCACGATTTTGTCTATAACTTTCGATTGACAAGTCGGACGACCCTAACTCAAATTCCTTTGGAAAGCCAACTTGATTATCTAGAATTTTTATGTTTTAAGTTAGTATCGATTCGAAGTCCATCGACCTCTAAAATTCATCGGATTCTGACTTAGGGTTGCTGTCCGAGTGGAATCGGCCGAAACCGGCAGTCTGCACGATTTCGACTATAACTTTGGATTGACAAATCGGACGACCCTGGTTCAAATTCTTCAGGAAAGTAAACTTGATTTTCTAGAATTATTATGTTTTAAGTTAGTCCCGATTCGAAGTCCAATGACCTCGAAAATTCGCCCGATTCTGACATAGGGTTGTTGCCCGAGTGCAATCGCCCTAAACCGGCAGTCTGCACGATTTTGACTATAACTTTCGATTGACAAGTCGGACGTCCCATACTCAAATTCCTGTGGAAAGCCAACTTGATTATCTAGAATTTGTATGTTTTAAGTTAGTATCGATTCGAAGTCCATCGACCTCGAAAATTCTCCGGATTCTGACTTAGGGTTGCTGTCCGAGTGGAATCGGCCGAAACCGGCAGTCTGCACGATTTCGACTATAACTTTCGATTGACAAATCGGACGACCCTGGTTCAAATTCTTCAGGAAAGTCAACTTGATTTTCTAGAATTATTATGTTTTGAGTTAGTCCCGATTCGAATTCAATCGACCACGAAAATTCGCCCGATTCTGACATAGGGTTGTTGTCCGAGTGGAATCGGCCTAAACCGCCAGTCTGCACGATTTTGACTATAACTTTCTATCGACAAGTCGGACGACCATGATTCAAATTTGTATGGAAAGCTAACTTGATTATATAGAATTTGTTTGTTTTAAATTAGTACCGATTCGAAGTCCATCGACCTCGAAAATTCGCCCGATTCTGACATAAGGTTGCTGTCCGAATGGAATCACCCGAAACCGGCAGTCTGCACGATTTTTACTATAACTTGACAAATCGGACGGCCCAGATTCAAATTCTTCTGGAAAGTCAAATTGATTATATAGAATTTTTATGTTTTAAGTTAGTCCCGATTCGAAGTCCATCGACCTCGAAAAATTGCCCGATTCAGACATACGGTTGCTGTCCGTGTGGAATCGCCCTAAACCGGCAGTCTGCATGATTTTGACTATAACTTTCGATTGACAAATCGGACGACCCTGATTCAAATTCTACTGGATCACCAACTGGCTAGAATTTTTATGTTTTAAGTTAGTCCCGATTCGAAGTTCATTTACCTCGCAAAATCGCCCGATTCAGACATAGGGTTGCTGCCCGAGTGCAATCGCCCTAAACCGGCAGTCTGCCCGATTTTGACTATAACTTTCGATTGACAAGTCGGACGACCCTGATTCAAATTCCCTTGGAAATCAACTTGATTATCTAGAATTTGTACGTTTTAAGTTAGTATCGATTCGAAGTCCATCGACCTCGAAAATTCGCCGGATTCTGACTTAGGGTTGCTGTCCGAGTGGAATCGGCCGAAACCGGCAGTCTTGACGATTTCGATTATAACTATCGATTGACAAATCGGACGACCCTGATTCAAATTCTTCTGGACATTCAACTTGATTATCTAGAATTTTTATGTTTTAAGTTAGTCCCGATTCGAAGTCCATCGACCTCGAAAAATCGCCCGATTCTGACATAGGGTTGCTGCCCGGGTGCAATCGCCCTAAACCGGCAGTCTGCACGATTTTGTCTATAACTTTCGATTGACAAGTCGGACGACCCTAACTCAAATTCCTTTGGAAAGCCAACTTGATTATCTAGAATTTTTATGTTTTAAGTTAGTATCGATTCGAAGTCCATCGACCTCTAAACTTCACCGGATTCTGACTTAGGGTTGCTGTCCGAGTGGAATCGGCCGAAACCGGCAGTCTGCACGATTTCGACTATAACTTTGGATTGACAAATCGGACGACCCTGGTTCAAATTCTTCAGGAAAGTCAACTTGATTTTCTAGAATTATTATGTTTTAAGTTAGTCCCGATTCGAAGTCCAATGACCTCGAAAATTCGCCCGATTCTGATATAGGGTTATTGCCCGAGTGCAATCGCCCTAAACCGGCAGTCTGCACGATTTTGACTATAACTTTCGATTGACAAGTCGGACGTCCCATACTCAAATTCCTGTGGAAAGCCAACTTGATGATCTAGAATTTGTATGTTTTAAGTTAGTATCGATTCGAAGTCCATCGACCTCGAAAATTCTCCGGATTCTGACTTAGGGTTGTTGTCCGAGTGGAATCGGCCGAAACCGGCAGTCTGCACGATTTCGACTATAACTTTCGATTGACAAATCGGACGACCCTGGTTCAAATTCTTCAGGAAAGTCAACTTGATTTTCTAGAATTATTATGTTTAAGTTAGTCCCGATTCGAATTCAATCGACCACAAAAATTCGCCCGATTCTGACATAGGGTTGTTGTCCGAGTGGAATCGGCCTAAACAGGCAGTCTGCACGATTTTGACTATAACTTTCGATTGACAAGTCGGACGACCATGATTCAAATTTGTATGGAAAGCTAACTTGATTATTTAGAATTTGTTTGTTTTAAATTAGTCCCGATTCGAAGTCCATCGACCTCGAAAAATTGCCCTGGATCTTCAACTGGCTAGAATTTTTATGTTTTAAGTTAGTCCCGATTCGAAGTCGGTCGTCCGACTTGTCAATCGAAAGTTATAGTCAAAATCGTGCAGACTGCCGGTTTAGGCCGATTCCACTCGGACAGCAACCCTATGTCAGAATCGGGCGATTTTTCGAGGTCGATGGACTTCGAATCGGGACTAACTTAAAACATAAAAATTCTCTAGATAATCAAGTTGATTTCCAGAAATTTGAATCAGGGTCGTCCGATTTGTCAAGTTATAGTCAAAATCGTGCAGACTGCCGTTTCGGCCGATTCCACTCGGACAGCAACCCTAAGTCAGAATCGGCAATTTTCGAGGTCGATGGACTTCGAATCGGGACTAACTTAAAAAACAAATTCTAGATAATCAAGTTGGCTTTCCATAGGAATTTGAATCAGGGTCGTCCGACTTGTCAATCGAAAGTTATAGTCAAAATCGTGCAGACTGCCGGTTTAGGCCGATTCCACTCGGACAGCAACCCTATGTCAGAATCGGGCGATTTTTCGAGGTCGATGGACTTCGAATCGGGACTAACTTAAAACATAAAAATTCTAGATAATCAAGTTGACTTTCCAGAGGAATTTGAATCAGGGTCGTCCGACTTGTCAATCGAAAGTTATAGTCAAAATCGTGCAGACTGCCGGTTTAGGCCGATTCCACTCGGACAGCAACCCTAAGTCAGAATCGGGCGATTTTCGAGGTCGATGGACTTCGAATCGGGACTAACTTAAAACATACAAATTCTAGATAATCAAGTTGGCTTTCCAGAGGAATTTGAATCAGGGTCGTCCGACTTGTCAATCGAAAGTTATAGTCAAAATCGTGCAGACTGCCGGTTTAGGCCGATTCCACTCGGACAGCAACCCTATGTCAGAATCGGGCGATTTTTCGAGGTCGATGGACTTCGAATCGGGACTAACTTAAAACATAAAAATTCTAGATAATCAAGTTGAATTCCAGAAGAATTTGAATCAGGGTCGTCCGATTTGTCAAGTTATAGTCAAATCGTGCAGACTGCCGGTTTCGGCCGATTCCACTCGGACAGCAACCCTAAGTCAGAATCGGGCGAATTTTCGAGGTCGATGGACTTCGAATCGGGACTAACTTAAAACAAACAAATTCTAGATAATCAAGTTGGCTTTCCATAGGAATTTGAATCAGGGTCGTCCGACTTGTCAATCGAAAGTTATAGTCAAAATCGTGCAGACTGCCGGTTTAGGCCGATTCCACTCGGACAGCAAACCTATGTCAGAATCGGGCGATTTTTCGAGGTCGATGGACTTCGAATCGGGACTAACTTAAAACATAAAAATTCTATAGATAATCAAGTTGAATTTCCAGAAGAATTTGAATCAGGGTCGTCCGATTTGTCAAGTTATAGTCAAAATCGTGCAGACTGCCGGTTTCGGCGATTCCACTCGGACACAACCCTAAGTCAGAATCGGGCGAATTTTCGAGGTCGATGGACTTCGAATCGGGACTAACTTAAACAAACAAATTCTAGATAATCAAGTTGTTTCCATAGGAATTTGAATCAGGGTCGTCCGACTTGTCAATCGAAAGTTATAGTCAAAATCGTGCAGACTGCCGGTTTAGGCCGATTCCACTCGGACAGCAACCCTATGTCAGAATCGGGCGATTTTCGAGGTCGATGGACTTCGAATCGGGACTAACTTAAAACATACAAATTCTAGATAATCAAGTTGGCTTTCCATAGGAATTTGAATCAGGGTCGTCCGACTTGTCAATCGAAAGTTATAGTCAAAATCGTGCAGACTGCCGGTTTAGGCCGATTCCACTCGGACAGCAACCCTATGTCAGAATCGGCGATTTTTCGAGGTCGATGGACTTCGAATCGGGACTAACTTAAAACATACAAATTCTAGATAATCAAGTTGGCTTTCCAGAAATTTGAATCAGGGTCGTCCGACTTGTCAATCGAAAGTTATAGTCAAAATCGTGCAGACTGCCGGTTTAGGCCGATTCCACTCGGACAGCAACCCTATGTCAGAATCGGGCGATTTTTCGAGGTCGATGGACTTCGAATCGGGACTAACTTAAAACATAAAAATTCTAGATAATCAAGTTGAATTTCCAGAAGAATTTGAATCAGGGTCGTCCGATTTGTCAAGTTATAGTCAAAATCGTGCAGACTGCCGGTTTCGGCCGATTCCACTCGGACAGCAACCCTAAGTCAGAATCGGGCGAATTTTCGAGGTCGATGGACTTCGAATCGGGACTAACTTAAAACAAACAATTCTAGATAATCAAGTTGCTTTCCATAGGAATTTGAATCAGGGTCGTCCGACTTGTCAATCGAAAGTTATAGTCAAAATCGTGCAGACTGCCGGTTTAGGCCGATTCCACTCGGACAGCAACCCTATGTCAGAATCGGGCGATTTTTCGAGGTCGATGGACTTCGAATCGGGACTAACTTAAAACATAAAAATTCTAGATAATCAAGTTGACTTTCCAGAAGAATTTGAATCAGGGTCGTCCGATTTGTCAAGTTATAGTCAAAATCGTGCAGACTGCCGGTTTCGGCCTTTTCCACTCGGACAACAACCCTAAGTCAGAATCGGCGAATTTTCGAGGTCGATGGACTTCGAATCGGGACTAACTTAAAAAATACAAATTCTAGATAATCAAGTTGGCTTTCCATAGAATTTGAATCAGGGTCGTCCGACTTGTCAATCGAAAGTTATAGTCAAAATCGTGCAGACTGCCGGTTTAGGCCGATTCCACTCGGACAGCAACTAATGTCAGAATCGGGCGATTTTCGAGGTCGATGGACTTCGAATCGGGACTAACTTAAAACATAAAAATTCTAGATAATCAAGTTGAATTTCCAGAAGAATTTGAATCAGGGTCGTCCGATTTGTCAAGTTATAGTCAAAATCGTGCAGACTGCCGGTTTCGGCCGATTCCACTCGGACAGCAACCCTAAGTCAGAATCGGGCGATTTTCGAGGTCGATGGACTTCGAATCGGGACTAACTTAAAACAAACAAATTCTAGATAATCAAGTTGGATTTCCATAGGAATTTGAATCAGGGTCGTCCGACTTGTCAATCGAAAGTTATAGTCAAAATCGTGCAGACTGCCGGTTTAGGCCGATTCCACTCGGACAGCAACCTATGTCAGAATCGGGCGATTTTTCGAGGTCGATGGACTTCGAATCGGGACTAACTTAAAACATACAAATTCTAGATAATCAAGTTGGCTTTCCAAGGAATTTGAATCAGGGTCGTCCGACTTGTCAATCGAAAGTTATAGTCAAAATCGTGCAGACTGCCGGTTTAGGCCGATTCCACTCGGACAGCAACCCTATGTCAGAATCGGGCGATTTTTCGAGGTCGATGGACTTCGAATCGGGACTAACTTAAAACATAAAATTCTAGATAATCAAGTTGACTTTCCAGAAGATTTGAATCAGGGTCGTCCGATTTGTCAAGTTATAGTCAAAATCGTGCAGACTGCCGGTTTCGGCCGATTCCACTCGGACAGCAACCCTAAGTCAGAATCGGGCGAATTTTCGAGGTCGATGGACTTCGAATCGGGACTAACTTAAAACAAACAATTCTAGATAATCAAGTTGGCTTTCCATAGAATTTGAATCAGGGTCGTCCGACTTGTCAATCGAAAGTTATAGTCAAAATCGTGCAGACTGCCGGTTTAGGCCGATTCCACTCGGACAGCAACCCTATGTCAGAATCGGGCGATTTTCGAGGTCGATGGACTTCGAATCGGGACTAACTTAAAACATAAAAATTCTAGATAATCAAGTTGACTTTCCAGAAGAATTTGAATCAGGGTCGTCCGATTTGTCAAGTTATAGTCAAAATCGTGCAGACTGCCGGTTTCGGCCGATTCCACTCGGACAGCAACCCTAAGTCAGAATCGGGCGAATTTTCGAGGTCGATGGACTTCGAATCGGGACTAACTTAAAAAATACAAATTCTAGATAATCAAGTTGGCTTTCCATAGGAATTTGAATCAGGGTCGTCCGACTTGTCAATCGAAAGTTATAGTCAAAATCGTGCAGACTGCCGGTTTAGGCCGATTCCACTCGGACAGCAACCCTGTCAGAATCGGGCGATTTTTCGAGGTCGATGGACTTCGAATCGGGACTAACTTAAAACATAAAATTCTAGATAATCAAGTTGACTTTCCAGAAGAATTTGAATCAGGGTCGTCCGATTTGTCAAGTTATAGTCAAAATCGTGCAGACTGCCGGTTTCGGCCGATTCCACTCGGACAGCAACCCTAAGTCAGAATCGGGCGATTTTCGAGGTCGATGGACTTCGAATCGGGACTAACTTAAAACAAAAAAAATTCTAGATAATCAAGTTGGCTTTCCATAGGAATTTGAATCAGGGTCGTCCGACTTGTCAATCGAAGTTATAGTCAAAATCGTGCAGACTGCCGGTTTAGGCCGATTCCACTCGGACAGCAACCCTATGTCAGAATCGGGCGATTTTTCGAGGTCGATGGACTTCGAATCGGGACTAACTTAAAATAAAAAATTCTAGATAATCAAGTTGACTTTCCAGAAGAATTTGAATCAGGGTCGTCCGATTTGTCAGTTATAGTCAAAATCGTGCAGACTGCCGGTTTCGGCCGATTCCACTCGGACAGCAACCCTAAGTCAGAATCGGGCGAATTTTCGAGGTCGATGGACTTCGAATCGGGACTAACTTAAAACAAACAATTCTAGATAATCAAGTTGGCTTTCCATAGGAATTTGAATCAGGGTCGTCCGACTTGTCAATCGAAAGTTATAGTCAAAATCGTGCAGACTGCCGGTTTAGGCCGATTCCACTCGGACAGCAACCCTATGTCAGAATCGGGCGATTTTTCGAGGTCGATGGACTTCGAATCGGGACTAACTTAAAACATAAAATTCTAGATAATCAAGTTGACTTTCCAGAAGAATTTGAATCAGGGTCGTCCGATTTGTCAAGTTTTATAGTCAAAATCGTGCAGACTGCCGGTTTCGGCCTTCCACTCGGACAGCAACCCTAGTCAGAATCGGGCGATTTTCGAGGTCGATGGACTTCGAATCGGGACTAACTTAAAAAATACAAATTCTAGATAATCAAGTTGGCTTTCCATAGAATTTGAATCAGGGTCGTCCGACTTGTCAATCGAAAGTTATAGTCAAAATCGTGCAGACTGCTGCCGGTTTAGGCCGATTCCACTCGGACAGCAACCCTGTCAGAATCGGGCGATTTTCGAGGTCGATGGACTTCGAATCGGGACTAACTTAAAACATAAAAATTCTAGATAATCAAGTTGACTTCCAGAAGAATTTGAATCAGGGTCGTCCGATTTGTCAATTATAGTCAAAATCGTGCAGACTGCCGGTTTAGGCCGATTCCACTCGGACAGCAACCCTAAGTCAGAATCGGCGAATTTTCGAGGTCGATGGACTTCGAATCGGGACTAACTTAAAACATAAAAATTCTAGATAATCAAGTTGGCTTTCCATAAGAATTTGAATCACGGTCGTCCGACTTGTCAATCGAAAGTTATAGTCAAAATCGTGCAGACTGCCGGTTTAGGCCGATTCCACTCGGACAGCAACCCTAAGTCAGAATCGGGCGATTTTTCGAGGTCGATGGACTTCGAATCGGGACTAACTTAAAACATACAAATTCTATAATCAAGTTGGATTTCCAGGAATTTGAATCAGGGTCGTCCGACTTGTCAATCGAAAGTTATAGTCAAAATCGTGCAGACTGCCGGTTTAGGCCGATTCCACTCGGACAGCAACCCTATGTCAGAATCGGGCGATTTTCGAGGTCGATGGACTTCGAATCGGGACTAACTTAAAACATAAAAATTCTAGATAATCAAGTTGACTTTCCAGAAGAATTTGAATCAGGGTCGTCCGATTTGTCAAGTTATAGTCAAAATCGTGCAGACTGCCGTTTCGGCCGATTCCACTCGGACAGCAACCCTAAGTCAGAATCGGGCGAATTTTCGAGGTCGATGGACTTCGAATCGGGACTAACTTAAAACAAACAAATTCTAGATAATCAAGTTGGCTTTCCATAGAATTTGAATCAGGGTCGTCCGACTTGTCAATCGAAAGTTATAGTCAAAATCGTGCAGACTGCCGGTTTAGGCCGATTCCACTCGGACAGCAACCTATGTCAGAATCGGGCGATTTTCGAGGTCGATGGACTTCGAATCGGGACTAACTTAAAACATAAAAATTCTAGATAATCAAGTTGACTTTCCAGAAGAATTTGAATCAGGGTCGTCCGATTTGTCAAGTTATAGTCAAAATCGTGCAGACTGCCGGTTTCGGCTTTCCACTCGGACAGCAACCCTAAGTCAGAATCGGGCGAATTTTCGAGGTCGATGGACTTCGAATCGGGACTAACTTAAAAATACAAATTCTAGATAATCAAGTTGGCTTTCCATAGGAATTTGAATCAGGGTCGTCCGATTGTCAATCGAAAGTTATAGTCAAAATCGTGCAGACTGCCGGTTTAGGCCGATTCCACTCGGACAGCAACCTATGTCAGAATCGGCGATTTTTCGAGGTCGATGGACTTCGAATCGGGACTAACTTAAAACATAAAATTCTAGATAATCAAGTTGAATTTCCAGAAGAATTTGAATCAGGGTCGTCCGATTTGTTTGCAAGTTATAGTCAAAATCGTGCAGACTGCCGGTTTAGGCCGATTCCACTCGGACAGCAACCCTAAGTCAGAATCGGGCGAATTTTCGAGGTCGATGGACTTCGAATCGGGACTAACTTAAAACATACAAATTCTAGATAATCAAGTTGGCTTCCATAGAATTTGAATCAGGGTCGTCCGACTTGTCAATCGAAAGTTATAGTCAAAATCGTGCAGACTGCCGGTTTAGGCCGATTCCACTCGGACAGCAACCTATGTCAGAATCGGGCGATTTTTCGAGGTCGATGGACTTCGAATCGGGACTAACTTAAAACATACAAATTCTAGATAATCAAGTTGGCTTTCCAGGAATTTGAATCAGGGTCGTCCGACTTGTCAATCGAAAGTTATAGTCAAAATCGTGCAGACTGCCGGTTTCGGCCGATTCCACTCGGACAGCAACCCTATGTCAGAATCGGCGATTTTCGAGGTCGATGGACTTCGAATCGGGACTAACTTAAAAATAAAAATTCTAGATAATCAAGTTGGCTTTCCATAGGAATTTGAATCAGGGTCGTCCGACTTGTCAATCGAAAGTTATAGTCAAAATCGTGCAGACTGCCGGTTTAGGCCGATTCCACTCGGACAGCAACCCTATGTCAGAATCGGGCGATTTTTCGAGGTCGATGGACTTCGAATCGGGACTAACTTAAACATACAAAATTCTAGATAATCAAGTTGGCTTTCCAGAAGATTTGAATCAGGGTCGTCCGATTTGTCAATCGAAAGTTATAGTCAAAATCGTGCAGACTGCCGGTTTCGGCCGATTCCACTCGGACAGCAACCCTATGTCAGAATCGGGCGATTTTTCGAGGTCGATGGACTTCGAATCGGGACTAACTTAAAACATACAAATTCTAGATAATCAAGTTGGCTTTCCATAGGAATTTGAATCAGGGTCGTCCGACTTGTCAATCGAAAGTTATAGTCAAAATCGTGCAGACTGCCGGTTTAGGCCGATTCCACTCGGACAGCAACCCTATGTCAGAATCGGGCGATTTTTCGAGGTCGATGGACTTCGAATCGGACTAACTTAAAACATAAAATTCTAGATAATCAAGTTGAATTTCCAGAGAATTTGAATCAGGGTCGTCCGATTTGTCAAGTTATAGTCAAAATCGTGCAGACTGCCGGTTTCGGCCGATTCCACTCGGACAGCAACCCTAAGTCAGAATCGGGCGAATTTTCGAGGTCGATGGACTTCGAATCGGACTAACTTAAAACAACAATTCTAGATAATCAAGTTGGCTTTCCATAGGAATTTGAATCAGGGTCGTCCGACTTGTCAATCGAAAGTTATAGTCAAAATCGTGCAGACTGCCGTTTAGGCCGATTCCACTCGGACAGCAACCCTATGTCAGAATCGGGCGATTTTTCGAGGTCGATGGACTTCGAATCGGGACTAACTTAAAACATAAATTTCTAGATAATCAAGTTGACTTTCAGAAGAATTTGAATCAGGGTCTCGTCCGATTTGTCAAGTTATAGTCAAAATCGTGCAGACTGCCGGTTTCGGCCGATTCCACTCGGAACAACCCTAAGTCAGAATCGGGCGAATTTTCGAGGTCGATGGACTTCGAATCGGGACTAACTTAAAAAATACAAATTCTAGATAATCAAGTTGGTTTCCATAGGAATTTGAATCAGGGTCGTCCGACTTGTCAATCGAAAGTTATAGTCAAAATCGTGCAGACTGCCGGTTTAGGCCGATTCCACTCGGACAGCAACCCTATGTCAGAATCGGGCGATTTTTCGAGGTCGATGGACTTCGAATCGGGACTAACTTAAAACATAAAAATTCTAGATAATCAAGTTGAATTTCCAGAAGAATTTGAATCAGGGTCGTCCGATTTGTCAAGTTATAGTCAAAATCGTGCAGACTGCCGTTTCGGCCGATTCCACTCGGACAGCAACCCTAAGTCAGAATCGGGCGAATTTTCGAGGTCGATGGACTTCGAATCGGGACTAACTTAAAACAAATAAAAATTCTAGATAATCAAGTTGGCTTTCCATAGGAATTTGAATCAGGGTCGTCCGACTTGTCAATCGAAAGTTATAGTCAAAATCGTGCAGACTGCCGTTTAGGCCGATTCCACTCGGACAGCAACCCTATGTCAGAATCGGGCGATTTTTCGAGGTCGATGGACTTCGAATCGGGACTAACTTAAAACATAAAATTCTAGATAATCAAGTTGACTTTCCAGAAGAATTTGAATCAGGGTCGTCCGATTTGTCAAGTTATAGTCAAAATCGTGCAGACTGCCGGTTTCGGCCGATTCCACTCGGACAAAACCCTAAGTCAGAATCGGCGAATTTTCGAGGTCGATGGACTTCGAATCGGGACTAACTTAAAAATACAAATTCTAGATAATCAAGTGGCTTTCCATAGGAATTTGAATCAGGGTCGTCCGACTTGTCAATCGAAAGTTATAGTCAAAATCGTGCAGACTGCCGGTTTAGGCCGATTCCACTCGGACAGCAACATGTCAGAATCGGGCGATTTTTCGAGGTCGATGGACTTCGAATCGGGACTAACTTAAAACATAAAAATTCTAGATAATCAAGTTGACTTCCAGAAGAATTTGAATCAGGGTCGTCCGATTTGTCAAGTTATAGTCAAAATCGTGCAGACTGCCGGTTTCGGCCGATTCCACTCGGACAGCAACCCTAAGTCAGAATCGGGCGAATTTTCGAGGTCGATGGACTTCGAATCGGGACTAACTTAAACAAACAATTCTAGATAATCAAGTTGGCTTTCCATAGAATTTGAATCAGGGTCGTCCGACTTGTCAATCGAAAGTTATAGTCAAAATCGTGCAGACTGCCGGTTTAGGCCGATTCCACTCGGACAGCAACTATGTCAGAATCGGGCGATTTTTCGAGGTCGATGGACTTCGAATCGGGACTAACTTAAAACATACAAAATTCTAGATAATCAAGTTGGCTTTCCAGAGGAATTTGAATCAGGGTCGTCCGACTTTGTCAATCGAAAGTTATAGTCAAAATCGTGCAGACTGCCGGTTTAGGCCGATTCCACTCGGACAGCAACCCTATGTCAGAATCGGCGATTTTTCGAGGTCGATGGACTTCGAATCGGGACTAACTTAAAACATAAAAATTCTAGATAATCAAGTTGAATTTCCAGAAGAATTTGAATCAGGGTCGTCCGATTTGTCAAGTTATAGTCAAAATCGTGCAGACTGCCGGTTTCGGCCGATTCCACTCGGACAGCAACCCAAGTCAGAATCGGGCGAATTTTTCGAGGTCGATGGACTTCGAATCGGTACTAACTTAAAACAAACAAATTCTAGATAATCAAGTTGGCTTTCCATAGGAATTTGAATCAGGGTCGTCCGACTTGTCAATCGAAAGTTATAGTCAAAATCGTGCAGACTGCCGGTTTAGGCCGATTCCATTCCACTCGGACAGCAACCCTATGTCAGAATCGGGCGATTTTCGAGGTCGATGGACTTCGAATCGGGACTAACTTAAAACATACAAATTCTAGATAATCAAGTTGACTTTCAGAAGAATTTGAATCAGGGTCGTCCGACTTGTCATCGAAAGTTATAGTCAAAATCGTGCAGACTGCCGTTTTAGGCCGATTCCACTCGGACAGCAACCCTATGTCAGAATCGGGCGATTTTTCGAGGTCGATGGACTTCGAATCGGGACTAACTTAAAACATAAAATTCTAGATAATCAAGTTGGCTTTCCATAGGAATTTGAATCAGGGTCGTCCGACTTGTCAATCGAAAGTTATAGTCAAAATCGTGCAGACTGCCGGTTTAGGCCGATTCCACTCGGACAGCAACCCTATGTCAGAATCGGGCGATTTTTCGAGGTCGATGGACTTCGAATCGGGACTAACTTAAAACATAAAATTTCTAGATAATCAAGTTGACTTTCCAGAAGAATTTGAATCAGGGTCGTCCGATTTGTCAAGTTATAGTCAAAATCGTGCAGACTGCCGTTTCGGCCGATTCCACTCGGACAGCAACCCTAAGTCAGAATCGGGCGAATTTTCGAGGTCGATGGACTTCGAATCGGGACTAACTTAAAACATAAAAATTCTAGATAATCAAGTTGGCTTTCCAGAAGAATTTGAATCAGGGTCGTCCGACTTGTCAATCGAAAGTTATAGTCAAAATCGTGCAGACTGCCGGTTTAGGCCGATTCCACTCGGACAGCAACCCTATGTCAGAATCGGGCGATTTTTCGAGGTCGATGGACTTCGAATCGGGACTAACTTAAAACATAAAAATTCTAGATAATCAAGTTGACTTTCCAGAAGAATTTGAATCAGGGTCGTCCGATTTGTCAAGTTATAGTCAAAATCGTGCAGACTGCCGTTTCGGCCTTTTCCACTCGGACAGCAACCCTAAGTCAGAATCGGGCGAATTTTCGAGTTAATGGACTTCGAATCGGGACTAACTTAAAAATACAAATTCTAGATAATCAAGTTGTTTCCATAGGAATTTGAATCAGGGTCGTCCGATTGTCAATCGAAAGTTATAGTCAAAATCGTGCAGACTGCCGGTTTAGGCCGATTCCACTCGGACAGCAACCCTGTCAGAATCGGGCGATTTTTCGAGGTCGATGGACTTCGAATCGGGACTAACTTAAACATAAAATTCTAGATAATCAAGTTGAATTTCCAAAGAATTTGAATCAGGGTCGTCCGATTTGTCAAGTTTTATAGTCAAAATCGTGCAGACTGCCGGTTTCGGCCGATTCCACTCGGACAGCAACCCTATGTCAGAATCGGGCGAATTTTCGAGGTCGATGGACTTCGAATCGGGACTAACTTAAAACATACAAATTCTAGATAATCAAGTTGGCTTTCCATAGGAATTTGAATCAGGGTCGTCCGACTTGTCAATCGAAAGTTATAGTCAAAATCGTGCAGACTGCCGGTTTAGGCCGATTCCACTCGGACAGCAACCCTGTCAGAATCGGGCGATTTTTCGAGGTCGATGGACTTCGAATCGGGACTAACTTAAAACATACAAATTCTAGATAATCAAGTTGCTTTCCAGAGGAATTTGAATCAGGGTCGTCCGACTTGTCAATCGAAAGTTATAGTCAAAATCGTGCAGACTGCCGGTTTCGGCCGATTCCACTCGGACAGCAACCCTAAGTCAGAATCGGCGAATTTTCGAGTCGATGGACTTCGAATCGGGACTAACTTAAAACAAAAAATTCTAGATAATCAAGTTGGCTTTCCATAGGAATTTGAATCAGGGTCGTCCGACTTGTCAATCGAAAGTTATAGTCAAAATCGTGCAGACTGCCGGTTTAGGCCGATTCCACTCGGACAGCAACCCTATGTCAGAATCGGGCGATTTTTCGAGGTCGATGGACTTCGAATCGGGACTAACTTAAACATAAAATTCTAGATAATCAAGTTGACTTTCCAGAAGAATTTGAATCAGGGTCGTCCGATTTGTCGAAGTTATAGTCAAAATCGTGCAGACTGCCGGTTTCGGCGATTCCACTCGGACAGCAACCCTAAGTCAGAATCGGGCGATTTTCGAGGTCGATGGACTTCGAATCGGGACTAACTTAAAAATACAAATTCTAGATAATCAAGTTGACTTTCCATAGGAATTTGAATCAGGGTCGTCCGATTGTCAATCGAAAGTTATAGTCAAAATCGTGCAGACTGCCGGTTTAGGCCGATTCCACTCGGACAGCAACCCTGTCAGAATCGGGCGATTTTTCGAGGTCGATGGACTTCGAATCGGGACTAACTTAAACATAAAAATTCTAGATAATCAAGTTGACTTTCCAGAAGAATTTGAATCAGGGTCGTCCGATTTGTCAAGTTATAGTCAAAATCGTGCAGACTGCCGGTTTCGGCCGATTCCACTCGGACAGCAACCTAAGTCAGAATCGGGCGAATTTTCGAGGTCGATGGACTTCGAATCGGACTAATTTAAAACAAACAATTCTAGATAATCAAGTTGGGTTTCCATAGGAATTTGAATCAGGGTCGTCCGACTTGTCAATCGAAAGTTATAGTCAAAATCGTGCAGACTGCCGGTTTAGGCCGATTCCACTCGGACAGCAACCCTATGTCAGAATCGGGCGATTTTTCGAGGTCGATGGACTTCGAATCGGGACTAACTTAAAACATACAATTCTAGATAATCAAGTTGGCTTTCAGAGAATTTGAATCAGGGTCGTCCGACTTGTCAATCGAAAGTTATAGTCAAAATCGTGCAGACTGCCGGTTTAGGCCGATTCCACTCGGACAGCAACCCTATGTCAGAATCGGGCGATTTTCGAGGTCGATGGACTTCGAATCGGGACTAACTTAAAACATAAAAATTCTAGATAATCAAGTTGACTTTCCAGAAGAATTTGAATCAGGGTCGTCCGATTTGTCGAAGTTATAGTCAAAATCGTGCAGACTGCCGGTTTCGGCCGATTCCACTCGGACAGCAACCCTAAGTCAGAATCGGGCGATTTTCGAGGTCGATGGACTTCGAATCGGGACTAACTTAAAACAAAAATTCTAGATAATCAAGTTGGCTTTCCATAGAATTTGAATCAGGGTCGTCCGACTTGTCAATCGAAAGTTATAGTCAAAATCGTGCAGACTGCCGGTTTAGGCCGATTCCACTCGGACAGCAACCCTATGTCAGAATCGGGCGATTTTCGAGGTCGATGGACTTCGAATCGGGACTAACTTAAAACATACAAATTCTAGATAATCAAGTTGGCTTTCCATAGGAATTTGAATCAGGGTCGTCCGACTTGTCATCGAAAGTTATAGTCAAAATCGTGCAGACTGCCGGTTTAGGCCGATTCCACTCGACAGCAACCCTATGTCAGAATCGGGCGATTTTTCGAGGTCGATGGACTTCGAATCGGGACTAACTTAAAATAAAAATTCTAGATAATCAAGTTGAATTTCCAGAAGAATTTGAATCAGGGTCGTCCGATTTGTCAAGTTATAGTCAAAATCGTGCAGACTGCCGGTTTCGGCCGATTCCACTCGGACAGCAACCCTAAGTCAGAATCGGGCGATTTTCGAGGTCGATGGACTTCGAATCGGGACTAACTTAAAACAAACAAATTCTAGATAATCAAGTTGGCTTTCCATAGGAATTTGAATCAGGGTCGTCCGACTTGTCAATCGAAAGTTATAGTCAAAATCGTGCAGACTGCCGGTTTAGGCCGATTCCACTCGGACAGCAACCTATGTCAGAATCGGGCGATTTTTCGAGGTCGATGGACTTCGAATCGGGACTAACTTAAAACATAAAATTCTAGATAATCAAGTTGACTTTCCAGAAGAATTTGAATCAGGGTCGTCCGATTGTCAAGTTATAGTCAAAATCGTGCAGACTGCCGGTTTCGGCCGATTCCACTCGGACAGCAACCCTAAGTCAGAATCGGGCGATTTTCGAGGTCGATGGACTTCGAATCGGGACTAACTTAAAACATACAATTCTAGATAATCAAGTTGCTTTCCAGAGGAATTTGAATCAGGGTCGTCCGACTTGTCAATCGAAAGTTATAGTCAAAATCGTGCAGACTGCCGGTTTAGGCTTTCCACTCGGACAGCAACCCTGTCAGAATCGGGCGATTTTTCGAGGTCGATGGACTTCGAATCGGGACTAACTTAAACATAAAATTCTAGATAATCAAGTTGACTTTCCAGAAGAATTTGAATCAGGGTCGTCCGATTTGTCAAGTTATAGTCAAAATCGTGCAGACTGCCGGTTTTCGGCCGATTCCACTCGGACAGCAACCCTAAGTCAGAATCGGGCGAATTTTCGAGGTCGATGGACTTCGAATCGGGACTAACTTAAACAACAAATTCTAGATAATCAAGTTGGTTTCCATAGAATTTGAATCAGGGTCGTCCGATTTGTCAATCGAAAGTTATAGTCAAAATCGTGCAGACTGCCGTTTTCGGCCGATTCCACTCGGACAGCAACCCTAAGTCAGAATCGGGCGAATTTTCGAGGTCGATGGACTTCGAATCGGGACTAACTTAAAACATAACAAATTCTAGATAATCAAGTTGGATTTCCAGAAGAATTTGAATCAGGGTCGTCCGACTTGTCAATCGAAAGTTATAGTCAAAATCGTGCAGACTGCCGGTTTAGGCCGATTCCACTCGGACAGCAACCCTATGTCAGAATCGGGACGATTTTTCGAGGTCGATGGACTTCGAATCGGGACTAACTTAAAACATAAAATTCTAGATAATCAAGTTGACTTTCCAGAAGAATTTGAATCAGGGTCGTCCGATTTGTCAAGTTATAGTCAAAATCGTGCAGACTGCCGGTTTCGGCCTTCCACTCGGACAGCAACCCTATGTCAGAATCGGGCGAATTTTCGAGGTCGATGGACTTCGAATCGGGACTAACTTAAAACAAACAATTCTAGATAATCAAGTTGTCTTTCCATAGGAATTTGAATCAGGGTCGTCCGACTTGTCAATCGAAAGTTATAGTCAAAATCGTGCAGACTGCCGGTTTAGGCCGATTCCACTCGGACAGCAACCCTATGTCAGAATCGGGCGATTTTTCGAGGTCGATGGACTTCGAATCGGGACTAACTTAAAACATAAAATTCTAGATAATCAAGTTGACTTTCCAAAGAATTTGAATCAGGGTCGTCCGATTTGTCAAGTTTATAGTCAAAATCGTGCAGACTGCCGGTTTCGGCCGATTCCACTCGGACAGCAACCCTAAGTCAGAATCCGGCGAATTTTCGAGGTCGATGGACTTCGAATCGGGACTAACTTAAAATACCAATTCTAGATAATCAAGTTGGCTTTCCATAGGAATTTGAATCAGGGTCGTCCGACTTGTCAATCGAAAGTTATAGTCAAAATCGTGCACTGCCGTTTAGGCGATTCCACTCGGACAGCAACCATGTCAGAATCGGGCGATTTTTCGAGGTCGATGGACTTCGAATCGGGACTAACTTAAAACATAAAAATTCTAGATAATCAAGTTGATTTCCAGAAGAATTTGAATCAGGGTCGTCCGATTTGTCAATTATAGTCAAAATCGTGCAGACTGCCGGTTTCGGCCGATTCCACTCGGACAGCAACCCTAAGTCAGAATCGGCGAATTTTCGAGGTCGATGGACTTCGAATCGGGACTAACTTAAAACAAACAAATTCTAGATAATCAAGTTGGCTTTCCATAGGAATTTGAATCAGGGTCGTCCGACTTGTCAATCGAAAGTTATAGTCAAAATCGTGCAGACTGCCGGTTTAGGCCGATTCCACTCGGACAGCAACCCTATGTCAGAATCGGGCGATTTTTCGAGGTCGATGGACTTCGAATCGGGACTAACTTAAAACATAAAAATTCTAGATAATCAAGTTGAATTTTCATAGGAATTTGAATCAGGGTCGTCCGATTTGTCAATCGAAAGTTATAGTCAAAATCGTGCAGACTGCCGGTTTAGGCCGATTCCACTCGGACAGCAACCCTATGTCAGAATCGGGCAATTTTTCGAGGTCGATGGACTTCGAATCGGGACTAACTTAAAACATACAAATTCTAGATAATCAAGTTGGCTTTCCAGAGGAATTTGAATCAGGGTCGTCCGACTTGTCAATCGAAAGTTATAGTCAAAATCGTGCAGACTGCCGGTTTAGGCCGATTCCACTCGGACAGCAACCCTATGTCAGAATCGGCGATTTTTCGAGGTCGATGGACTTCGAATCGGGACTAACTTAAAACATAAAAATTCTAGATAATCAAGTTGAATTTCCAGAAGAATTTGAATCAGGGTCGTCCGATTTGTCAAGTTATAGTCAAATCGTGCAGACTGCCGGTTTCGGCCGATTCCACTCGGACAGCAACCCTAAGTCAGAATCGGGCGAATTTTCGAGGTCGATGGACTTCGAATCGGTACTAACTTAAAACAAACAAATTCTAGATAATCAAGTTGGCTTTCCATGGAATTTGAATCAGGGTCGTCCGACTTGTCAATCGAAAGTTATAGTCAAAATCGTGCAGACTGCCGGTTTAGGCCGATTCCACTCGGACAGCAACCCTATGTCAGAATCGGGCGATTTTTCGAGGTCGATGGACTTCGAATCGGGACTAACTTAAAACATAAAATTCTAGATAATCAAGTTGACTTTCCAGAAGAATTTGAATCAGGGTCGTCCGATTTGTCAAGTTATAGTCAAAATCGTGCAGACTGCCGTTTCGGCCGATTCCACTCGGACAGCAACCCTAAGTAGAATCGGGCGAATTTCGAGGTATGGACTTCGAATCGGGACTAACTTAAAATACAAATTCTAGATAATCAAGTTGGCTTTCCATAGAATTTGAATCAGGGTCGTCCGACTTGTCAATCGAAAGTTATAGTCAAAATCGTGCAGACTGCCGGTTTAGGCCGATTCCACTCGGACAGCAACCATGTCAGAATCGGGCGATTTTTCGAGGTCGATGGACTTCGAATCGGGACTAACTTAAAACATAAAATTCTAGATAATCAAGTTGATTTCCAGAAGAATTTGAATCAGGGTCGTCCGATTTGTCAAGTTATAGTCAAAATCGTGCAGACTGCCGGTTTCGGCCGATTCCACTCGGACAGCAACCCTATGTCAGAATCGGGCGAATTTTCGAGGTCGATGGACTTCGAATCGGGACTAACTTAAAACAAACAAATTCTAGATAATCAAGTTGGCTTTCCATAGAATTTGAATCAGGGTCGTCCGACTTGTCAATCGAAAGTTATAGTCAAAATCGTGCAGACTGCCGGTTTGGCCGATTCCACTCGGACAGCAACCTATGTCAGAATCGGCGATTTTTCGAGGTCGAGGACTTCGAATCGGGACTAACTTAAAACATAAAAATTCTAGATAATCAAGTTGACTTTCCAGAGGAATTTGAATCAGGGTCGTCCGACTTGTCAATCGAAAGTTATAGTCAAAATCGTGCAGACTGCCGGTTTAGGCCGATTCCACTCGGACAGCAACCTATGTCAGAATCGGGCGATTTTCGAGGTCGATGGACTTCGAATCGGGACTAACTTAAAACATACAAATTCTAGATAATCAAGTTGACTTTCCAGAGAATTTGAATCAGGGTCGTCCGACTTGTCAATCGAAAGTTATAGTCAAAATCGTGCAGACTGCCGGTTTAGGCCGATTCCACTCGGACAGCAACCCTATGTCAGAATCGGCGATTTTCGAGGTCGATGGACTTCGAATCGGGACTAACTTAAAACATAAAATTCTAGATAATCAAGTTGAATTTCAGAAGAATTTGAATCAGGGTCGTCCGATTTGTCAATTAATAGTCAAAATCGTGCAGACTGCCGGTTTCGGCCGATTCCACTCGGACAGCAACCCTATGTCAGAATCGGGCGAATTTTTCGAGGTCGATGGACTTCGAATCGGGACTAACTTAAACAAACAAATTCTAGATAATCAAGTTGGCTTTCCATAGGAATTTGAATCAGGGTCGTCCGACTTGTCAATCGAAAGTTATAGTCAAAATCGTGCAGACTGCCGGTTTAGGCCGATTCCACTCGGACAGCAACCCTATGTCAGAATCGGGCGATTTTTCGAGGTCGATGGACTTCGAATCGGGACTAACTTAAAACATAAAAATTCTAGATAATCAAGTTGAATTTCCAGAAGAATTTGAATCAGGGTCGTCCGATTTGTCAAGTTATAGTCAAAATCGTGCAGACTGCCGGTTTCGGCCGATTCCACTCGGACAGCAACCCTAAGTCAGAATCGGCGATTTTCGAGGTCGATGGACTTCGAATCGTACTAACTTAAAACAAACAAATTCTAGATAATCAAGTTGGATTTCCATAGAATTTGAATCAGGGTCGTCCGACTTGTCAATCGAAAGTTATAGTCAAATCGTGCAGACTGCCGGTTTAGGCCGATTCCACTCGGACAGCAACCCTATGTCAGAATCGGGCGATTTTTCGAGGTCGATGGACTTCGAATCGGGACTACTTAAAACATAAAATTCTAGATAATCAAGTTGACTTTCCAGAAGAATTTGAATCAGGGTCGTCCGATTTGTCAAGTTATAGTCAAAATCGTGCAGACTGCCGGTTTCGGCCGATTCCACTCGGACAACAACCCTAAGTCAGAATCGGCGAATTTTCGAGGTCGATGGACTTCGAATCGGGACTAACTTAAAAATACAAATTCTAGATAATCAAGTTGGCTTTCCATAGGAATTTGAATCAGGGTCGTCCGATTGTCAATCGAAAGTTATAGTCAAATCGTGCAGACTGCCGGTTTAGGCCGATTCCACTCGGACAGCAACCCTGTCAGAATCGGGCGATTTTTCGAGGTCGATGGACTTCGAATCGGGACTAACTTAAAACATAAAAATTCTAGATAATCAAGTTGACTTTCCAGAAAATTTGAATCAGGGTCGTCCGATTTGTCTCGAAGTTATAGTCAAAATCGTGCAGACTGCCGGTTTCGGCCGATTCCACTCGGACAGCAACCCTAAGTCAGAATCGGGCGAATTTTCGAGGTCGATGGACTTCGAATCGGTACTAACTTAAAACATACAAATTCTAGATAATCAAGTTGGTTTCCAAGAGAATTTGAATCAGGGTCGTCCGACTTGTCAATCGAAAGTTATAGTCAAAATCGTGCAGACTGCCGGTTTAGGCCGATTCCACTCGGACAGCAACCCTATGTCAGAATCGGGCGATTTTTCGAGGTCGATGGACTTCGAATCGGGACTAACTTAAAACATAAAAATTCTAGATAATCAAGTTGAATTTCCAGAAGAATTTGAATCAGGGTCGTCCGATTTGTCAATCGAAAGTTATAGTCAAAATCGTGCAGACTGCCGGTTTCGGCCGATTCCACTCGGACAGCAACCCTATGTCAGAATCGGGCGATTTTCGAGGTCGATGGACTTCGAATCGGGACTAACTTAAAAAATAAAAATTCTAGATAATCAAGTTGTCTTTCCAAGGAATTTGAATCAGGGTCGTCCGACTTGTCAATCGAAAGTTATAGTCAAAATCGTGCAGACTGCCGATTTAGGCCGATTCCACTCGGACAGCAACCCTATGTCAGAATCGGGCGATTTTTCGAGGTCGATGGACTTCGAATCGGGACTAACTTAAAACATAAAAATTTCTAGATAATCAAGTTGACTTTCCAGAAGAATTTGAATCAGGGTCGTCCGATTTGTCAAGTTATAGTCAAAATCGTGCAGACTGCCGGTTTCGGCCGATTCCACTCGGACAGCAACCCTAAGTCAGAATCGGGCGATTTTCGAGGTCGATGGACTTCGAATCGGGACTAACTTAAAACAAAAAATTCTAGATAATCAGTTGGCTTTCCATAGGAATTTGAATCAGGTCGTCCGACTTGTCAATCGAAAGTTATAGTCAAAATCGTGCAGACTGCCGGTTTAGGCCGATTCCACTCGGACAGCAACCTATGTCAGAATCGGGCGATTTTTCGAGGTCGATGGACTTCGAATCGGGACTAACTTAAAACATAAAAATTCTAGATAATCAAGTTGACTTTCCAGAAGAATTTGAATCAGGGTCGTCCGATTTGTCAAGTTATAGTCAAATCGTGCAGACTGCCGGTTTCGGCCGATTCCACTCGGACAGCAACCTAAGTCAGAATCCGGCGAATTTTCGAGGTCGATGGACTTCGAATCGGACTAACTTAAAATACAAATTCTAGATAATCAAGTTGGCTTTCCATAGGAATTTGAATCAGGGTCGTCCGACTTGTCAATCGAAAGTTATAGTCAAAATCGTGCAGACTGCCGGTTTAGGCCGATTCCACTCGGACAGCAACCCTATGTCAGAATCGGGCGATTTTTCGAGGTCGATGGACTTCGAATCGGGACTAACTTAAAACATAAAATTCTAGATAATCAAGTTTGATTTCCAGAAGAATTTGAATCAGGGTCGTCCGATTTTGTCAAGTTATAGTCAAAATCGTGCAGACTGCCGGTTTCGGCCGATTCCACTCGGACAGCAACCCTAAGTCAGAATCGGCGAATTTTCATTCTAGATAATCAAGTTGGCTTTCCATAGGAATTTGAATCAGGGTCGTCCGACTTGTCAATCGAAAGTTATAGTCAAATCGTGCAGACTGCCGGTTTAGGCCGATTCCACTCGGACAGCAACCCTATGTCAGAATCGGGCGATTTTTGAGGTCGATGGACTTCGAATCGGGACAACTTAAAACATAAAAATTCTAGATAATCAAGTTGACTTTCCAGAAGAATTTGAATCAGGGTCGTCCGATTTGTCAAGTTATAGTCAAAATCGTGCACACTGCCGGTTTCGGCCTTTTCCACTCGGACAACAACCCTAAGTTAGAATCCGGCGAATTTTCAAGGTTAATGGACTTCGAATCGGGACTAACTTAAAAATACAAATTCTAGATAATCAAGTTGGCTTTCCAAGGAATTTGAATCAGGGTCGTCCGATTGTCAATCGAAAGTTATAGTCACAATCGTGCAGACTGCCGGTTTAGGCCGATTCCACTCGGACAGCAACTATGTCAGAATCGGGCGATTTTTCGAGGTCGATGGACTTCGAATCGGGACTAACTTAAAACATACAAATTCTAGATAATCAAGTTGGTTTCCAGAAGAATTTGAATCAGGGTCGTCCGACTTGTCAATCGAAAGTTATAGTCAAAATCGTGCAGACTGCCGGTTGGCCGATTCCACTCGGACAACAACCCTATGTCAGAATCGGGCGATTTTTCGAGGTCGATGGACTTCGAATCGGGACTAACTTAAAAAATACAAATTCTAGATAATCAAGTTGACTTTCCATAGGAATTTGAATCAGGGTCGTCCGACTTGTCAATCGAAAGTTATAGTCAAAATCGTGCAGACTGCCGGTTTAGGCCGATTCCACTCGGACAGCAACCCTATGTCAGAATCGGCGATTTTTCGAGGTCGATGGACTTCGAATCGGGACTAACTTAAAACATAAAAATTCTAGATAATCAAGTTGACTTTCCAGAGAATTTGAATCAGGGTCGTCCGATTGTCGAGTTATAGTCAAAATCGTGCAGACTGCCGGTTTCGGCCGATTCCACTCGGACAGCAACCCTAAGTCAGAATCGGGGCGAATTTTCGAGGTCGATGGACTTCGAATCGGGACTAACTTAAACAACAAATTCTAGATAATCAAGTTGGCTTTCCATAGAAATTTGAATCAGGGTCGTCCGACTTGTCAATCGAAAGTTATAGTCAAAATCGTGCAGACTGCCGGTTTAGGCCGATTCCACTCGGACAACAACCCTAAGTCAGAATCGGGCGATTTTTCGAGGTCGATGGACTTCGAATCGGGACTAACTTAAAACATAAAATTCTAGATAATCAAGTTGAATTTCCAGAAGAATTTGAATCAGGGTCGTCCGACTTGTCAATAAAGTTATAGTCAAAATCGTGCAGACTGCCGGTTTAGGCCGATTCCACTCGGACAACAACCCTATGTCAGAATCGGGCGATTTTTCGAGGTCGATGGGCTTCGAATCGGGACTAACTTAAAACATACAAATTCTAGATAATCAAGTTGGATTTCCAGAAGAATTTGAATCAGGGTCGTCCGATTGTCAATCGAAAGTTTATAGTCAAAATCGTGCAGACTGCCGTTTAGGCCTTCCACTCGGACAACAACCCTATGTCAGAATCGGCGATTTTTTGAGGTCGATGGACTTCGAATCGGGATTAACTTAAAACATAAAAATTCTAGATAATCAAGTTGAATTTCCAGAAGAATTTGAATCAGGGTCGTCCGATTTGTCAAGTTATAGTCAAAATCGTGCAGACTGCCGGTTTCGGCCGATTCCACTCGGACAGCAACCCTAAGTCAGAATCGGGCGATAATTCTAGATAATCAAGTCGGATTTCCACAGGAATTTGAATCAGGGTCGTCCGACTTGCCATCGAAAGTTATAGTCAAAATCGTGCAGACTGCCGGATTAGGCCGATTCCACTCGGACAGCAACCCTATGTCAGAATCGGGCGATTTTTCGAGGTTGATGGACTTCGAATCGGGACTAACTTAAAAAAAAACAATTCTAGATAATCAATTGTCTTTCCAGGAATTTGAATCAGGGTCGTCCGACTTGTCAATCGAAAGTTATAGTCAAAATCGTGCAGACTGCCGATTTAGGCCGATTCCACTCGGACAGCAACCCTATGTCAGAATCGGGCGATTTTTCGAGGTCGATGGACTTCGAATCGGACTAACTTAAAACATAAAAATTCTAGATAATCAAGTTGACTTTCCAGAAGAATTTGAATCAGGGTCGTCCGATTTGTCAAGTTATAGTCAAAATCGTGCAGACTGCCGGTTTCGGCCGATTCCACTCGGACAGCAACCCTAAGTCAGAATCGGGCGAATTTTCAAGGTTAATGTTGGTCCCGAAATGCACCAAACAAGGAATCAAAGATGGCTAAATGGAATGAAAAGGGAGAGTTTCTTCCCACCTTGTGAGTGTGGTATTGTGTGAAAATAAGAGTAAGCCTTTTGATCTTTGATTACTTTCAAAAGTGAGTTGGTAAAACCTTATATACCACATTAACCCTAGGTATATTAAGGCCCAATCACAAATAATAAAGTAATTACAATCTAGTCCAAAGCCCAAGCTAAAGATAATTACATAATTAATCCCAAGACTTAAACTATTGACACAACTAATTAAATATCCTAACAATCTCCCCCTTTGTGTCAATTGTTGGGAGTCTTGAATCTTGGGCGTTGGGATGGTGGATTAGCGTGTGAGTGTTTCGCGAAGCCCTAGCTTGAACTCGAAGGTGCGGAGATTCCTTCGAAGAACCATTCTATCAGCAATAGCGTCAATGAGCTTCGCGAACTTGGATCGGCAGAGGGGATCTTCTTCCGAAAGAATGCCGAAATTCTCATGAGTTTGTCTTGAATGATTGTGAGCGTCCCATCTGAGAATTTTGCCACCTCGGAGCAGCGCAGGAGCCTCATCTTTCCTTTGTAGTTCGAGTAGGCGACCGCCGATCATCTCCGTCGATCACATCGCCCTCTCGATAGTCGTCTGCATTCTTGAAAGATGGGCGCGTCAAGTTCACCTTCTTGAGATTATGTTCCACCGCCATCTGCAGATCGTGGGTGGCGTAGAATCTGACCTGTCGGAGCATGTGGCGCTTGATAGCCACATATCCCATGGTGACCGGTTCAGCACGTACGAGGTGTCCAGAGCTTCGGAGGACAAGTCTGAACTGTTTCATGGATTCCAGCATGCTGTATAGGTCGCCCAGGCGCAGAAACTTGAAGTCCGCCTCACTGACTTCGCTGTAGCTCTCATCCTGCCTCATTACTGTGAAGACTGGGTAGTGGACAGGTCCTTTCGACTCGTGGCGGAGGTCAGTGACTTTGCAGATGGGGGCCCGATTCATTTCCAGAGCGATGTTTTCCTCATCGGATAGCGTCCTCTTTGTGCATTTGTTGCAGAGAAGACTCCATCGATAGAGCTGCTTCTTTTTCTCGCTCCAATTCTGGATATTCATCAGCTCATACTCGTCGAAGGTTGTGACGATCTTCTCCTTGCCCGCCAGATCCTCTTCCTGATCTCTTCCTGAAATGGTGCCGTGATCTTTTTGTTTTCCCACGGTGCTTCGGTATATCCACCGTGGGCACATCCGTTTGAGCAGCAGGAGCCTCAGTTTGCTGCGCTTGGAACTGAAGGATGTCTCGAGCTCGGCCGGTTCCGCGTCGTACTCCTCTCCGTTCTCGTCGTCTGCGGTGTTTGATCAGCGTGAGCGAGGCTTCCTTTAGCAGACTCGAGCGTTTTCCACCAACTTCCTGGCTGCTACTGCGTCGGCGGGTGTGTACAGCATTCATCGTTGAAGATGTAGGCCTCGATCTCATTTTGTGCGCAGTAGACGTCCTCGACTGCCAGGTTGGAGTCGATGTCGAGAGGGGTGTGGCTATGTGATGGCGAGGGTGTTGCTTCGGAGGAGTTTGTGGATTGTGGGGATGTTGTGGTGGAGATTCAGGTGGTTCGGTTGAGGTGATGGTCTTGCGAGGATGATTTGGGTAATTGGTGGTGTAGATTGGTGGTGGCCTCTAACGTCGATGTGACAGTTAGAGGTTCGGAGTTGGTGGGTGGAGACGGTGTGGAGGTGGTCTCTAACGTCGATGTGACGATTAGGGTTTTGGAGACGTTGGTGTGTGGTGGTGAGGGTGATTTGGTTAGTGACTCGGGGTTTATGGAATGGGATGTTTGGCTAGTGGGTTGTGAGGTTTCTGTTGCGGGTGCCGTTTCAGGTCCAGAGGAGGAGGGCGGCGTCGATTGTACGAATCCTTGGTATTGTGCGCCAAGCTGCCTATTTATCTCCCCCTCGCGGCGATCTTGATCATCGTCTTGATCGTCGCGCCTGAACCCGCTAGTCTCGCCTTGGTGCGGCAAGACATTGGTTGCAACATGATTTTCTTCATCTGTTGTTCCTCCTCGTCGAGTTCCGTCATTGTCTCGAATCGTGCTCTGAGGAGGTAGAAGAGCTCCTTGGCGGAAATGGAGGAGAGAACAGCGTCCGCGTCTTCATTTTGCTTCGGTGGTGGCGTCTCCGTGGCCACACCTTTGCCTTTGTCGATCGTGGACGCTTCGAGACGCGCGTAGACTTTATCTAAAATCGACGCCTCAAGAGTCTTTGCAAACTCTTGAAGACGTGTCTCTAGCGCGGTCTCGGTGACGAAGTGGGGTAAATCTAACAAGTTGGAGTCACGAAGAACTCCACTGACACCGACTCGGTGAATATCGCCGATCGGCCGCCCGTTTGCACGGGACTGGAAAGACGGGGTCACTCAGACTTCCCGTTAGCATTATCGATGAGACAGACTCAATCGAATGATGGCCTAGGCTCACGGTTGTTGTGATGTTGGCCGTGCTAGGTCTTCCGCTCTCAGTCACAGAGACATCACCGAGCGTTCTGACAGAGTCACGAAGACTCTGTGGTGCGGTAAGAGGTGTATGTGTCCTAGAAACGTAAGGATTATGGGGAGTGAGGGCACTAGACTCGATGTGCATGAAGAGGATGCAGTCTGAGGCGAGGGACTGCTTGTTTCAACATCGATCACCTCCAAGTGGGGTGTCGATGGTATACGTGGCTCCTCGTGGAATGAAATATCTTCCTGTAGAGAGGAAGATAAGTGGACTAGGGGGGACGTTTGCGTGGTTTAGCCAGATGCCACGACTTCTACTCGGGAGGTGAACACATCACCTCCTGTGCCTATTGGTTCGGCTCGGCTTATTTGTGGCTGAGGAGGTCGATCGTGTTTTTGTTTCGATCGACGCTCCGTGGGACGGCTTACGTCATCCTTACGCGCCCGTTTTTCGGAACGCGGGTGGAAGAGGATGCGGCGTGACTCGATGACCTTTTGGAGGTAGTGGTGGGGGTTGGCTAGTCCCGAGGTTAGGAGCAGGGGGGTTGATCTGCTCCGTAGGGACAGTGGATCGAGGGTGCGGGCTTTCACGGAAGGAGGCGGTTGAGGCACGGTATTCTTGGACGTGCGGGTTGGTTGGGTCGGCGTAGGCGAGCACGTCGTCCGGGATCACCATTGCGTGTCGATCCTTCGCCGGTGTGTTCTTCTTGGCGAACTTCTCGACTGTTGGGATTTGAAAGTGTTCTGCTTCCGGACGAATGCGGATGTTGGTTGAGTGTAGGCGGAAGTGCTTGATCAGAGCTGGGAGCCATCCATGTACGGGACGAACCGGTTCGTGACTCCCTTGGCGATTTCCCGGTCGCGTCGCTGGATCATCGAGACTAGGTCCACCCAGATGATGTCGGCGTAGTTGTACTTGCGGTTGTGAGCGATGCCGGTCATGATTGTGAGGATTTGAATGTTTCCACGATCCTGACCAGCATGCTTTCCAGACATACACTTGTTCACCAGCAGGTACAGCGTCCGCCAGGGTTGTGGTAGATTGCGGGTTGTGACTTCACTGAGGACAAGTGGGCCTTTCTTCTTCTTGGCATCTGGTTGATAGCCCAGTCTGTCTATGTCTTCAATGAGTTGGTCGTGAGTTGGTGGTGGATCGTAGGGTGAGTAGACCGGGAGTTGAAGAGCTTCTTGGAGTATTCTGGGAGTGAGGACCACCGTTTCTTGATCGATTTGGGCGGATAAGATCTTGGCAAGGCGTAGCGGTCCAGCAATCTGCAGCGTGTGCCAGAATTGTTGAAGGTACACCTGTGCTTCTGGTTCGCCATGAGTGAGGGCGTGGCGAAGTGGGTGCCCTTTGAGAATCTCTATAATTACAGGGGCATCGCACCGAAAACTGTCCAAGTCCACTTTGTAGTTGTTGGGAACCAGGGCCGCCCATTGACTTAGTGAAAAGATCTCCTCCGGTGGTGGAACATAGGTACGCGCGTGGAGTTCGATGCGAGCGACTTCTCTTTGGATGGCAGCCGCCTCAAGTGCTTCAAGTGTGCTTTGGTCTTTGTCCGTCATTTCTGTGCTTGACAATAATCATAAGATGATTAGTGTGGTCTAAGTCACGAGAATGATAGAACTAGACATAAAATTGCCCATTATATATAAGAATATTTCACAATAAAGCTAATTTAGGGTCCCTTTGATATGGTAGTTAAGATTGAAATTTGAAAATTTTCGCATTTTGTGGAAAATTTAGCAAGTATGCAAGTTAAGAGGTCTCGCACATTGTAAGAATTTTTCGCATGCGTTGACAAAAAAAGGAGTCGCAACTTATCATACATAGAATTTTCTCAAGTTTCAAGAAATTTCGCACTCAGTCACAAAAATCTCGCACGTTAAGTAATTTCGCATGTTTCAAAATTTCGCACTCAGCCACAAAAAAATCTCGCACGTTAAGAAATTTTCTCATGTTTCAAATTTCGCACTCAGCCACACAGAAATCTCGCATGTTAAGAAAATTTTCTCATGTTTCAAGAAATTTCGCACTCAGCATATAATGAAAATTTCGCGGATTGAAAAATCTTTGTGGATTGAGAAAATTTTTGTTCACTGTAGATGCGAGTTTATGAAATTTTCGCGGGTTGAAACATCTCTGTGGATTGAGAAAACTTGTTCACTGTAGATGCGATTATATGAGATTTTCGCGGGTTGAAAAATCATTGTGGATTGAGAAAATTTTGTTCACTGTAGATGCGAGTTTATGAAATTTTCACGGGTGAAAACATCTTCGTGGATTGAGAAATTTTTAGTTCACTGTAGATGCGAGAAAAATGAAGATGCAAAAAAATCTGGATTATGAAGTGAAGTAAATGAAATTTTCGCGGGACTTCACGTGCTGTAGCAGCGAAATTTTAACATATGTGAATTCTCGTAAGAAACTTTCTCAGATGGACTTTCGCGGGACCTTATTCACTGTAACGCAAGAATTTTCTCGGGTAAAGTAAAAGTTTCGCGGGGCACATCTCACTGTAGCAAGCGAAGTTTAACACATTAAAGCACTTTATCTGAGAATTTTTTCGGTGATTTAAAAATTTGCGGGGCTTATCGTACTGTAGCAGCGAAAATTTAGCGTTTAAAGCACTTTTTCTGAGAAAGTTTCGCGGTGAAGAACACAGTTAAAAAGGTACGAGACAGCGCAATCAATTTTTGCCTTAGACCTACTCAATCTTAACCAAAATGCAAGAATATGGGCTCAATCGACTCGTAATAGGATGGGAAATGCATATTTGGGGAATTTAAACATTAAAAACCTAGCATGCATTCGATTCATAGTCGAGAAATTTTAACCCTAACCTAAGCAGATTTAAACAAAACGGGCAAAACAGGGTAAAATAGAACAGAAATTGGGTTATTTGAGGTGTATTCATACCGAAAAGCTGATTTGCGATGATTGAGTTAGCAGGAAACGAAGTTTGAAAGCAGATTTGACGAAGACGACGATGCGAGGAGGTGCGAATTTTTGACAGAAAGGGTTGCGAATTTTTTGAAGTTTCTCGGGAATTTTTGAATAGTGAAAAAACGTTAAGGGTTTTGGGGTTTTACGATTGTAGGCACTGTACATGCGAATTTTTGAGTAAATGGGCCGAAATTTCGCGGGCTTGGTCAAAACCTTAACTTGGCTGAATTTCGCGGATTTGGTCCCAATTTTGACCCTTTTTGACTAGAAAATTTAAAATTCAGCCCAAAATGTTTGATCAGTCCGATTTTGACTCAGTTTGACCAGACTTTAAAATTTCAACCCAATTTTTTTTTTTTTTTTAATAATGAAAAATAAGAAAAAACTCCCCTTAATTGTAAAACTTCCCGTTTTTAAATAATGAAATATCAGACGCTCCCCCTTAATCTAAAAACTCCCCCTCAACAGACATAATCCAGAAGACACATAGAAAATGAAGTGAAGTGAAAGTGAAATATGTACACTTTATCAAAGTTCATGTAGGGTCGATTGATCACAACTGAATATTCAACATACCCAACATAGTCACTAGGTGTTGGAATCGTTTGACATCCAACGGTTTTGTGAAAATGTCGGCCAGTTGATCTTCAGTTGTGATGTAGTGCAATTCAATCGTGCCTTGCTCGACATGTTCTTTGATGAAGTGATGACGAATATCTATGTGTTTTGTTCTTGAGTGATGTACAGGATTACTCGTCATCGCGATGGCACTTTTGAGTCACAATAAATGGGAATTTTATCAACATGAAAATTAAAATCTCGTAGTTGGGTTCTCATCCACAAAAGCTGTGAACAGCAACTAGCGGCGGCGACATATTCTGCCTCCGTCGACGAAGTTGAGACACAGTTTTGTTTTCGAGACGACCAACTTACGAGTTTACCGCCCAAGAAGTGTGCAGCTCCAGAGGTGCTTTTTCTGTCCATCTTGCATCCTGCATAATCCGAGTCAGAGAATCCAACCAATTTGAAGTCCGATAGAGTGGGGTACCACAAACCCAGATTGGGTGTTCCCTTGAGATAGCGGAGAATCCTTTTGACAGCAGTAAGATGGGATTCCTTTGGTGTGGCCTGAAAACGAGCGCAGATTCCTGTCGAGAGGACGATATCCGGTCGACTAGCAGTAAGGTACAGAAGAGATCCTATTATCCCTCGATAAACGGTTTGATCAACGGGAACACCAGATGGGTCCGTCGGGTCGGCCAGAGGGTGACATAGGCGTAGCAGCAGTCTTAGCATCCTTCATTCCATACTTCTCGAGGATGTCATGGATGTATTTGGACTGATTGATGAAGATTCCGTTGGGGAGTTGCTTTACTTGAAGACCAAGAAAGAAATTCAGTTCACCCATCATACTCATTTCGAATTTCTCTTCATCAATTCTGCGAACTCTTCGCACAGTTGAGGTTTAGTCGATCCAAAAATGATGTCATCGACATAAATCTGTACAATCATGATGTCCGGGCCACTCCGCTTTGTGAAGAGAGTTGTATCCAGAGATCCTTTCTTGAATCCAGACTGAACAAGGAAATCTGAAAGGACGTCATACCAAGCTCGGGGAGCCTGTTTTAGTCCGTAGAGGGCCTTGTAGAGTCGATAAACGTGATGAGGAAACTCTTCGCTCAAGAAACCCTTCAGGTTGATCAACGTACACTTCTTCTTTGAGAAATCCATTCAGAAATGCCGTCTTTACATCCATTTGGTAGACTTTGAAGTTCTTGTGAGCAGCAAAGGCAAGGAACATTCGTATGGCTTCGATCCTGGCAACTGGGGCGAAGGTTTCATCGTAGTCGATGCCTTCTTGTTGGTTGTACCCTTAGCCACAAGTCTTGCTTTATTGCGAATAACAACACCATCTTCATCCTTTTTGTTCTTAAAGATCCATTTTGTGCCGATAATGGATCTATTGTGAGGTCGTGGTACGAGTTCCCAAACTTGTAAACGTTCAAACTGATTTATTTCCTCCTGCATTGCAATCAGCCAATCAGGATCATTGAGAGCTTCAGCTACTCGTGATGGTTCGACTTGACTGAGATAGCAAGCAAACAAGCTTTCATTCATCGTAGCCGAACGTGTCGAAACACCGGATGTGGGATCCCCAATAATCTGATCGGTAGGGTGAGAGCGAGCCCAAAGTGGCACGTTGGTTTGTGAGGAGCTGGCCGCATTAGTGTCTACTTGAAGCTCATTAGATTGGGGCCCGGTGTCCGAAGAAGAGATCTCAATCGTATTGAATTGAGAGGGTTCTGCATCAGAATCAGCAATATTCCCCGGGTTGGGTAGTATGTCGTCTTCATTGAGATTGAGAGCATCCAGGTTTGGAGGGACGATGTTATTGCCGGTAGCTGGTGGTGTAGGCGGAGTGGGTGCAGCGGTAGGTTGAGTGGTGGCGACGGGAGTCTTGGGAACTGGGTAGAAGTATTCGAAGAGCAGATCGAGATCCAGTTCGCCACAATTGCCCTCAGATGAGGAAGTTCCCGCCGTTGAAGATTGACCTTTTGTCAACGTCTGTAGAAGACCTGGTTCTGGACTGATATGGCCAGAAGCTATGAGATCGCCTTCGCTTTCGTCAAAAGAGACATTCGTGCTTTCTATTACTGACCGTTTCTCCTTAAGATAGACTCTGTATGCCTTTGATTTAGTGAATATCCAACAAAGATGCCTTCAAGAGCTTTTGGATCAAGCTTCCCAAGATGTTGGCGATCATTGGCCACAAAACATCGGCAACCGAAGACCCTTAGATAAGATATATCGGGGATACGACGGTTATTCAGCATCTCGTATGGGGTGCGTTGAATCTCTTGTGGATGGAAGCCCGGTTCTGTGTGTAGCAAGCCGTTTGAATAGCTTCGCCCAAAGAGAATGAGGAAGTCCGGATTGGATGAGAAGAGTCCTTGCAGCTTCAACTAGTGTCCTGTTCTTGCGCTCAACGACACCATTCTGTTCCGGTGTCTTCACAGCTGAGAACTGCTGAGTGATGCCCTGAGTGGCATAGAAATCACTGAGCTTTTGTTCTTAAACTCAGTTCCGTTGTCACTTCTGATAATCCGAACCTTCTGTTGGTGGAGTGTTTGGGATGTACAACAAACTCGATAATTATATCAGGAACTTCATCCTTTGTACGAATGAGTTTCGTCCACGTGTAGCGTGAAAAATCGTCGACTATCACCAGAATATACCGTCTTCCTCCGAGTGTGGCCGTAGGCATTGGGCCACATAGATCCATATGTAAGAGTTCGAGGATGAGCTTAGAGGACGGTGTTTCCTTAGAGACATGAGACGATCGCTTCATCTTCCCCAATTCACAGGCAGAGCAGAGGTGTTCCTTATGATATGTCAGTTGGGGTAGACCGTTGACGAGTTTATTCTGACGCAGTTTGTTGATGGTCTTGAAATTGAGATGTGAAAGTCGCCGGTGCCATAGATCATTCAACTTGGGTGCGGCTCGAGAGAGAAGGCATATTGGTCGTGAGGTCGTAAGGTTGAGTACATAAAGATGGGACGTGCGCGTTCCAGAAAGAAGAGATTGTCCTGAGGCATCCATAATGCTGCAGATGTCAGATTCGAAGAGAACCTTGTATCCTTTGTCGCAAAATCGACCAATGCTGAAGAGATTGTAGCTCAAACCCTCGACATAGGAGATGCCCTTGATTGTCAGTTTATCGTGCACGAGATCGCCAGTTCCTAGAATTGGCGCCATTTGACCGTTTCCGAAGGAGACCCTTCCGAGATAGCGCTCGGAGAAGTTGCTCAACAGCTCCTTATTCCCTGTCATGTGTGTGGAGCAACCCGAGTCTAGATACCACACATGACAGACCTGCAAGCATTAGCAAACGTTGGGACCCCGTTTTCGAACGGGACATTCTTGTGATATATGTAAAGTTTTTACGCGCTTAATGGGAAATATGGTTTCTAAATCAGATTCTGTTGTTTCTAATTTAGCTTTCCCTTTGTCGTTTGTTTGATTAGGGGGATTATGGTTTTTCTAACCCATATTTTCCTAACTTGTGCTTGCATGTGTGGTGCCTTATACATGAAATGGTGTGGGGAATGTGGTTGTCGTTTCCGCGCTTCGGTTTTGGTCGCCTTTGGCTTGCGAGCAGTAGGTGAGTTTGCGTTTGACGGCGAGAGGCGTTTTCGCTTGACCTTAGGTTTAGGCGAGATGGGCGAATTCAAGGATGTCGTAGATGAACTTCGCTTGCGTGGTCGGAGTGTTGCGTGTTCATGTGTTCGTATTCATGGAAGCGTGGGAGAACAAATTCATTGCAGCAGCACATAGACATAAGCTTGGCAAAAGAAAGATGAGTTTTGGCAACATAATTGTCTACGACCTTAGGACATTGGGATTCAGTACATAGAGTGGAAGAACGAATATAGGATGGTCTTTTCTTCTTGTCATCGAAGAGTGGGTTCGCCTTTGTCTGATACGAGCTGCCTTCCAGAGACGTCGAACTCACATTCCCTGTATCCATAAGAATACTAGAGTTAGTGTTAGAACATATGTCAGCTTCAGGAGTCATTTTCGCCGTCCTCTCACATTTACATGTTTGAGAGTCGGGTACTTGACTCGATGTGGAGGGATAGTTCGTATTGGGAAATTTTTCTAGTGTGTAGATTTTGCTAAGCAGCTCATCTCGCTCTTTTGCAAAGGCCTTCCTTTCTACTTCTAGTTGTCGTTCTAGTTCTGCTATGAGTAGTAGTTTCTTTGGGATGTAAGTGCGAGAGAGCACATCTTGAAAGGCATCTTCCTGTTCTTTGTTTGGGAGTAAGGTTTCGACATCCTCCGAGAGTGAGGATACCTCAGTCTTATTTCTATTGTTCAACTCTGTGTAGTCAAGCGCGATTTCTGCCCAATGGATGTTCTGTTCCCTTGTTTCTTCTGAGATGGCAGCGGAGGATGCTCTCACAAATGGCTTAAGCTGCGGGGGAGCACCATTTCTTGTTTGCAAGAATGCAGTGTTGCACATGTTATATCTTTTAACTGTTAGCGGTGTTGGATTGCAATTGCTAGACAGTCCGATCCCCCCTCGTGCGTCGTAGAATTCTGTTTCCGCTGGTTGGTTCAATAGGCATAGGATGCGAGAGTTTTCATTTCTAAGGTGAAGTTGTTCTTCAAGTTCTTTCACCTTGCGGTATAGCCTAACTCTTTCCTTTGTAAGCAGTTCATATTGGGAGGCCGTCAGGAGGCGAGAAGTTTCACATGAACTAATGGCTAGTGTAGTTTCCTTAACCTTAGTCTCACTTTGTTTGTTCTTGCTTTGCAGACGTTTGACTAAGGCTTCAGAGGCCATTAGACGTTCGTTTGCACAGGCAAGTTCTTCTACTTTTAGACTAAGTAAGGCATAGTTGTTTTCAAATTTTAGCTTAAGTTCATCATAATCCCTAGCGTCTACGGTAGGTTTCTTAATGGCATGTCGGTGAGTAAACACATCATCTAGGTGTGAGATTCGTACCTCAGATGTAGCGTTGGTAGGAGTATTAGCTGTGTTTTCACCGGTGTGACCCATCTCCTCGTCCTCGTCATGTTCGATCAGCCTTGCCATGCAGCAATCTTCATCCTTAGGCTCCTCGTCTTCTGAAGTGTCATTCACCCATTCCGCTTCTTCGGTGAGTAGAACTTTCCCACTTTCCACCTTGCGGGTCATTCTGGCCTTACGGTCGTAGTAGCCGGAGTCCTTCACGCGTGGGGCGTGGCATTCTTTGGCAAAGTGTCCTGTCTTTCCACACCGAAAGCACTTCATGGACTTTTGAGGTGCGGAGTCCTCTGCTTTCTTTGTCGGCTTAGTGTCCTCCGAGGGAGTCGTCTTTTTGGTGCCGCTATAGGTTCTTTGGCGATTTGAGGAGGATGAGGATTTTTTCCCAATCTTCTTTGAGACCAACTTGGTGAGCATTGCCAGTTGCTTGCGTATATCACGAACATCTTCATCTGATTCTGTATCGGCTTCGGATCCTGAAGAGGTGTCAGATACAACAGCTGGTAGCTTTCCTTTGTTCTGTTTGGTCTTAATGGTGGAAGATCGTTCATTGGTTTTGTTCGAGAGGAGTGCCAGTGGGTCGACTCGAGTGTTGGTGGACTGAGGTTGCACGTAAGGAGCATAGGCAGACAGACTGTCATAAAGAGCATGGATGGAAGTGTTGGAGAGGTCCTTACTCTGAATCATCATCACGATTGCATTGCCCCAATGTGGTTTGAGGCTACCAAGGAAGCGGTTGTTGATATCGAATTTGTCCCTCGAGATCCTGGCTTTCTTGAGTTCATTGATGACCTTCAAGTATCGGAGGTATGTGTCACGCAGTTCCTCTCCTTCATAGGCCTGGAAGTGTTCGTACTGTGAGAGACATGCAGATTTTCTCCCCTGAGCACTTTCAGTTGTGCCTGCCATAATTTCTGCGAGTTCATCCCATATCTCCTTAGCAGTTGTGCAGCACTCAACGTGACCGTAGACCTCGTTTCCTAAAGCTTGGAAGAGGTAACCTTTGGCAGTCTCGTCGGCCTGTACGCGAGCCAGTTCATCCTCATTGATGGGACCTCTTGGAGTGCGGCGTTCATCCATGGGAGGGTTTGCGTCTTGGCTGTGCAGGGATAGTTGTCCAGAACTGTGCTGGGCCATTGAAGATGGAGTCCAGAAGATATTGAGAGAGTGGTGCGCCTTTGTTCCTGATGAACGTGAGGAAGCGGTTTGTCCATATACTGTAGTCGCCTTGTCGCAGCATCGGAGGCCTGGTGTCGGAGCCCACTATGGAGATGTCATTCGTGGTAGACATGGTTGGTGCAGTTGAATCGTCCGTGGTTTTGATCTTGCGTAGATAAGAAAGTTAGTAACGAACGATATGAGAAATACGAGTTTAATGAGTAGAGTTTTGAGAATAAAATTGTTTAGAGAATTTCTTAGAACTAAGTGAGCGTGTGTGATGGTCGATAATGTATGAAAGAGAAATATATCTTAAATTTAGGAGAAGTTCTAGAAATTTAAATTGAGACTTGGAAAGCAAAACAATTTTTATCGCAAAAGTGGTTTAGGGAGATAGTACTAAAGTGTAAGGATCAAATCTTAAAAGTTTGAGAAAAGTTTAACCCAAGACGTTTATCACGAGAAAAAGACTTAACACACAAGAAAAAATTCGTAGCTCAAGGAGACGTGATAAATGAAGTGTTATCCGAGAATTTAGATGTTGAGAAATTTCGGTGTTTGAGAGTTTTAAAGAGAAAGTCTGAAGGAAAATTCTTAAGTGAAAAATTTCTCGGTTTTAAAAGTTTCGCATGTGGGAATAATTCTAAGTTGAGAGTTTTAAAATTTCACAAGAAAATTTCGCGGGTAAAAAAAAACTATGAGATAAATTTTCTCGGCTTTGAAAATTCTCGGATTGAAAACTTTCGTGAATTTCAGAACTTTCTCAGTCAAAGGAAAAGAATTCTCAGATGTAAAATTTCAAAAATTCTCAACTTTGAAAACTTTCTCGGATGTAAAGATTTTCGTTGCTTTCAAAAATTTCTCGGCCTTAAAAAAAATTTCTCGGATGAAAAAAATTTTCACTGAGTTCAAAAACTTTCGCGGTCTTGAGACAAATTTCTCGGATATAAAAATTTTCAGAAAATTCGGCTGAGAAAAAAATTCGCGGCTTAGAAAGATTCGCGGGATAAGCTTTCTAGGGTATGGATTTTCTGAAAATTCTCGGTTGTTAATTTCTCGACTTAGTAAAATTTCTCAGTTTTTAAAGAATATGAACTTGAGAAAGATTGGATCTTAGAGAAATTTTCGCGGTTTGGAAATTCTCGGATTTTATATATAGTATGAAGTTGAGAAGACAAAATTTGGCCTAAGAAAAAATTTTCGCGGATTTAAACTTTCTCGGATTTTGGGCATAGGTCATTGAGAAAAATGTAGTGAAAGAGAAGTTTCGCGGCTTAAAAATTCTCGAGATCGACTTTCGCGGGCGTGGAAAATTCGCGGACTTGAACGATCAAGCTCAAAGTTTCGCGGTCAAGAACATGTTAGTACTGTTCCATTGCTTTTCACGCGATTTCCCAGAAAAACGTCCCGTTCTTGCTCAAATCTCAACCAAAATCACTCAAACTTGATCCTAAACTTCAGAAATCCTTCCCTAAACACATAATCGACCGATTTGTGAGCTAAAAAAACAACAAAAGTGGGTCAAATCGACCAAAAACAGAGAATGGCCGAGATGTCCTTTTCTGAAAATTTTCTGCTTAAATCTCGCTCAAAACTCGTTAAAACTGATCCAAAAGTGTTCTAAAAACATTTTAGGCATAGACTTGATCTGGGGGAGGGTTTTAAACATAAAAACGAAGCATCAATACCCCAAAACAAGCTCAAAATGCCGAAACCTATTTTTTGCTCAAAAACACCTTTGATCTTGCTTGGAATCGAACGAAACTGGATTCAAATCAACGAAGATCGATCCACGTTTGCTCTGATACCACTTGTTGGTCCCGAAATGCACCAAACAAGGAATCAAAGATGGCTAAATGGAATGAAAAGGGAGAGTTTCTCACCTTTGAGTGTGTGTAGTGTGTGAAAATAAGAGTAAGCCTTTTGATCTTTGATTACTTTCAAAAGTGAGTTGGTAAAACCTTATATACCACATTAACCCTAGGTATATTAAGGCCCAATCACAAATAATAAAGTAATTACAATCTAGTCCAAAGCCCAAGCTAAAGATAATTACATAATTAATCCCAAGACTTAAACTATTGACACAACTAATTAAATATCCTAACACAACCTATGTCAGAATCGAGATTTCCGTGGTCGATAGACTTCGAGTCGGGACTAACTTAAAACACAAAAAAATCTAGATAATCAAGTTGACTTCCAGAAGAATTGAATCAGGGTCGTCCGACTTGTCAATCGCAAGTTATAGTCAAAATCGTGCAGACTGCCTGTTTAGGCCGATTCCACTCGGACAGCAACCCTAAGTCAGAATCGGGCGAATTTCGAGGTCGATGGACTTCGAATCGGGACTAACTTAAAACATACAATTCTAGATAATCAAGTTGGTGTTCGTAGAATTTGAATCAGGGTCGTCCGACTTTCAATCAAAAGTTATAGTCAAAATCGTGCAGACTGCCGGTTAGGCCGATTGCACTCGGACAACAACCCTATGTCAGAATCGGGCGATTTTTCGAGGTCGATGGACTTCGAATCGGGACTAACTTAAAACATAAAAATTCTAGATAATCAAGTTGACTTTCCAGAAGAATTTGAATCAGGGTCGTCCGATTGACAATCGAAAGTTATAGTCAAAATCGTGCAGACTGCCGGTTTTGCCGATTCCACTCGGACAGCAACCCTAAGTCAGAATCGCGGGAATTTTCGAGGTCGATGGACTTCGAATCGGGACTAACTTAAAACCATAAATTCTAGATAATCAAGTTGACTTTCCAGAAGAATTTGAATCAGGGTCGTCCGATTTGTCAATCGAAAGTTATAGTCAAAATCGTGCAGACTGCCTGTTTCGGCCGATTCCACTCGGACAACAACCTAAGTCAGAATCGGGCGAATTTTCGAGGTCGATGGACTTCGAATCGGGACTAACTTAAAAAATAAAAATTCTAGATAATCAAGTTGGCTTTCCGTAGAAATTTGAATCAGGGTCGTCGACTTGTCAATCAAAAGTTATAGTCAAAATCGTGCAGACCGCCGGTTTAGGCCGATTGCACTCGGACAGCAACCCTATGTCAGAATCGGGCGATTTTTCGAGGTCGATGGACTCGAATCGGGACTAACTTAAAACATAAAAATTCTAGATAATCAAGTTGAGTTCCAGAAGAATTTGAATCAGGGTCGTCCGATTTGTCAATCGAAAGTCATAGTAAAATCGTGCAGACTGCCGGTTTCGGCCGATTCCACTCGGACACAACCCTAAGTCAGAATCGGTCGAATTTTCGAGGTCGATGGACTTCGAATCGGGACTAACTTAAAATACAAATTCTAGATCATCAAGTTGAATTTCCAGAGGAATTTGAATCAGGGTCGTCCGATTTGTCAATCAAAAGTTATAGTCAAAATCGTGCATACTGCCGGTTTAGGGCGATTCCACTCGGACAACAACCCTATGTCAGAATCGAGCGATTTTCGTGGTCGATGGACTTCGAATCGGGACTAACTTAAAACATAAAAATTCTAGATAATCAAGTTGACTTTCCAGAAGAATTTGAATCAGGGTCGTCCGATTTGTCAATCGAAAGTTATAGTCAAAATCGTGCACACTGCCTGTTTCGGCCGATTCCACTCGGACAGCAACCCTAAGTCAGAATCGGGCGAATTTTCGAGGTCGATGGACTTCGAATCGGGACTAACTTAAAACATAAAAATTCTAGATAATCAAGTTGTCTTTCCATAGGAATTTGAATCAGGGTCGTCCGACTTGTCAGTCGAAAGTTATAGTCAAAATCGTGAAGACTGTCGGTTTTAGCCGATTGCACTGGGACACAACCCTATGTCAGAATCGGGCGATTTTTCGAGGTTGATGGACTTCGAATCGGGACTAACTTAAAACATACAATTCTAGATAATCAAGTTGGCTTTCCATAGGAATTTGAATCAGGGTCGTCGACTTGTCAGTCGAAAGTTATAGTCAAAATTGTGAAGGCTGCCGGTTTACGCCGATCCACTCGGACAGCAACCCTATGTCAGAATCGGGCGATTTTTAGGTTGATGGACTTCGAATCGGGACTAACTTAAAACATAAAAAAATTCTAGATAATCAAGTTGAATTTCCAGAAGAATTTGAATCAGGGTCGTCCGATTTGTCAATCGAAAGTTATAGTCAAAATCGTGCAGACTGCCGGTTTAGGCCGATTCCACTCGGACAACAACCCTATGTCAGAATCGGGCGATTTTTCGAGGTCGATGGACTTCGAATCGGGACTAACTTAAAACATAAAATTCTAGATAATCAATTTACTTTCCAAAGGAATTTGAATCAGGGTCGTCCGATTGTCAATCGACGGTTATAGTCAAAATCGTGCAGACTGCCAGTTTAGGCCGATTCCACTCGGACAGCAACCCTATGTCAGAATCGGGCGATTTTTCGGGTCGATGGACTTCGAATCGGGACTAACTTAAAACATAAAATTCTAGATAATCAAGTTGCCTTCCAGAAGAATTTGAATCAGGGTCGTCCGATTTGTCAATCGAAAGTTATAGTCAAAATCGTGCAGACTGCCGGTTTCGGCCGATTCCACTCGGACAGCAACCCTAAGTCAGAATCGGGCGAATTTCAGGTCGAGGACTTCGAATCGGACTAACTTAAAACATAAAAACTAGATAATCAAGTTGGCATTCCGTAGAAATTTGAATCAGGGTCGTCCGACTTGTCAATCGAAAGTTATAGTCAAAATCGTGCAGACTGCCGGTTTAGGCCGATTCCACTCGGACAGCAACCCTATGTCAGAATCGGGCGATTTTTCGAGGTCGATGGACTTCGAATCGGGACTAAATTAAAACATAAAAATTTTAGATAATCAAGTTGACTTTCCAGAAGAATTTGAATCAGGGTCGTCCGATTTGTCAATCGAAAGTTATAGTCAAAATCGTGCAGACTGCCGGTTTCGGCCGATTCCACTCGGACAGCAACCCTAAGTCAGAATCGGGCGAATTTTCGAGGTCGATGGACTTCGAATCGGGACTAACTTAAAACATAAAAATTCTAGATAATCAAGTTGAATTTCCAGAAGAATTTGAATCAGGGTCGTCCGATTTGTCAATCGAAAGTTATAGTCAAAATCGTGCAGACTGCCGGTTTATGGCGATTCCACTCGGACAGCAACCCTATGTCAGAATCGAGCGATTTTCGAGGTCGATGGACTTCGAATCGGGACTAACTTAAAACATAAAAAATCTAGATAATCAAGTTGACTTTCCAGAAGAATTTCAATCAGGGTCGTCCGATTTGTCAATCGAATGTCATAGTCAAAATCGTGCACACTGCCTGTTTCGGCCGATTCCACTCGGACAGCAACCCTAAGTCAGAATCGGGCGAATTTTCAAGGTCGATGGACTTCGAATCGGGACTAATGTTAAAACATAACAAATTCTAGATAATCAAGTTGTCTTTCCACAGGAATTTGAATCAGGGTCGTCCGATTGTCAATCGAAAGTTATAGTCAAAAATCGTGCAGGCTGTGGTTTACGCCGATTCCACTCGGACAGCAACCCTATGTCAGAATCGGGCGATTTTCGAGGTTGATGAACTTCGAATCGGGACTAACTTAAAACATACAAATTCTAGATAATCATGTTTCTTTCCATAGGAATTTGAATCAGGGTCGTCTGACTTGTCAATCGAAAGTTATAGTCAAAATCGTGAAGGCTGCCGGTTTAGGCCGATTCCACTCGGACAACAACCCTATGTCAGAATCGGGCGATTAGGTTGATGGACTTCAATCGGGACTAACTTAAAACATAAAAAATTCTAGATAATCAAGTTGAATTTCAGAAGAATTTGAATCAGGGTCGTCCGATTGTCAATCGAAAGTATAGTCAAAACGTGCAGACTGCCGGTTTAGGCCGATTCACTCGGACAACAACCCTATGTCAGAATCGGGCGATTTTTCGAGGTCGATGGACTTCGAATCGGGACTAACTTAAAACATACAAATTCTATATAATCAATTTGACTTTCAGAAGAATTTGAATCAGGGTCGTCCGATTTGTCAATCGAAAGTTATTGTATAAAAAATCGTGCAGACTGCCGGTTTCGCCCGATTCCACTCGGACAGCAACCCTAGTCAGAATCGGGCGATTTTTCGAGGTCGATGGACTTCGAATCGGGACTAACTAAAACATAAAATTCTAGATTAAAGTTGACATCCAGAACTATTTGAATCAGGGTCGCCCGATTTGTCAATCGAAAGTTATTGTCAAAATCGTGCAGACTGTCGGTTTAGGCCGATTCCACTCGGACAACAACCCTATGTCAGAATCGGGCGATTTTCGTGGTCGATGGACTTCGAATCGGGACTAACTTAAAACATAAAAATTATAGATAATCAAGTTGACTTTCCAGAAGAATTTGAATCAGGGTCGTCCGATTTGTCAATCGAAAGTTATAGTTAAAAGCGTGCAGACTGCCTGTTTCGGCCGATTCCACTCGGACAGCAACCCTAAGTCAGAATCGGGCGATTTTCGAGGTCGATGGACTTCGAATCGGGACTAACTTAAACATAAAAAAATTCTAGATAATCAAGTTGATTTCCAGAAGAATTTGAATCAGGGTCGTCCGATTTGTCAATCGAAAGTCATAGTCAAATAGTGCACACTGCCTGTTTCGGCCGATTCCACTCGGACAGCAACCCTAAGTCAGAATCGGGCGAATTTTTCATGGTCGATGGACTTCGAACGGGACTAACTTAAAACATAAAAATTCTAGATAATCAAGTTGGCTTCCGAAATTTGAATCAGGGTCGTCCGACTTGTCAATCAAAATTATAGTGAAATCGCGCAGACTGCCGGGTTTAGGCCGATTGCACTCGGACAGCAACCTATGTCAGAATCGGGCGATTTTTCGATGCGATGGACTTCGAATGGGACTAACTTAAAACATAAAAATTCTAGATAATCAAGTTGACGTTCCAGAAGAATTTGAATCAGGGTCGTCCGATATGTCAATCGAAAGAATTTGAATCAGGGTCGTCCGATTTGTCAATCGAAAGTTATAGTCGAAATCGCGCAGACTGCCGGGTTCGGCCGATTCCACTCGGACAGCAACCTAAGTCAGAATCCGGCAATTTGCGAGGTAAATGGACTTAGAATCGGTTAGTAACTTAAAACATACAATTTTAGATAATTAAGTTGCTTTGCATAAGAATTTGAATCAGGTTCGTTCGACTTGTCAATCAAAAGTTATAGTCAAAATCGTGCAGACTGCCGGTTTAGGCCGATTCCACTCGGACAGCAACCTATGTCAGAATCGGGCGATTTTTCAAGGCGATGGACTTCGAATCGGGACTAACTTAAAACATAAAAATTTAGATAATCATTTGACTTTCCAGAAGATTTGAATTAGTGGTCGTCTCGATTTGTCGAATCGAAAGTTATTGTCAAAATCGTGCAGACGCCGGTTTAGGGTGATTCCACTCGGACAGCAACCTATGTCAGAATCGGGCGAATTTTTCGTGGTCGATGGACTTCGAATCGGGACTAATATAAAACATAAACATTCTATATTATCAAGTTGACTTTTAGATGAATTGAAATCAGGGTCGTCCGATTTGTAAATCGAAAGTCATAGTCAAAATCGTGCAGACTGCCGGTTTCGGCCGATTCCACACGGACAGCAACCCTAAGTCAGAATCGGGCGAATTATCGAGGTCGATGGACTTCGAATCGGGACTAACTTAAAACATAAAAATTCTAGATAATCAAGTTGAAGTTCCAGAAGAATTTGAATCAGGGTCGTCCGATTTGTCAATCGAATGTTATAGTCAAAATCGTGCAGACTGCCGGTTTCGCCCGATTCCACTCGGACAGCAACCCTAAGTCAGAATCGGGCGAATTATCGAGGTCGATGGACTTCGAATCGGGACTAACTTAAAACATACAAATTCTAGATAATCAAGTTGGCTTTCCATAGGAATTTGAATAAGGGTCGTCCGACTTGTAAGTCGAATGTTATAGTCAAAATAGTTAAGACTACCGGTTTAGGCCGATTCCACTCGGACAGCAACCCTATGTCAGAATCGGGTGATTTTTCGTGGTCGATGGACTTCGATCGGGACTATCTTAAAACATAATAATTCTAGATTATCAAGTTGACTTTCCAGAAGAATATGAATCAGGGTCGTCCGATTTGTCAATCGAAAGTTATAGTTGAAATCGCGTAGACTGCCGGGTTCGGCCGATTCCACTCGGACAGCAACCCTAAGTCAGATGCCGGCGAATTTACGAGGTCAATGGACTTAGAATCGGTAGTAACTTAAAACTTACAATTCTAGATAATTAAGTTGGCTTTGCATAGGATTTTGAATCAGGGTCGTTCGTACTTGTCAATCGAAAGTTATAGTCAAAATCGTGCAGACTGCCGGTTTAGGCCGATTCCACTCGGACAGCAACCCTATGTCAGAATCGCGCGATTTTCCAAGGCGATGGACTTCGAATCGGGACTAACTTAAAACATAAAAATTTTAGATAATCATTTGACTTTCCAGAAGAATTTGAATCAGGGTCGTCCGATTTCTCGATCGAAAGTTATAGTCAAAATCGTGCAGACCGCCGGTTTAGGGCGATTCCACTCAGACAGCAACCCTATGTCAGAATCGGGCAATTTTTCGTGGTCGATGGACTTCGAATCGGGACTTAAAACATAAAAATTCTAGATTATCAAGTTGAATTTCCAGAAGAATTTGAATCAGGGTCGTCCGATTTGTTAATCGAAAGTTATAGTCAAAATCGTGCAGACGGCCGGTTTCGGCCGATTCCACTCGGACAACATCCCTATGTCAGAATCGGGCGATTTTTAGAGGTCGATGGACTTCGAATCGGGATTAAATTAAAACATACAAATTCTAGATAATCAAGTTGAATTTCTAGAAAAATTTGAATCAGGGTCGTTCGATTTGTCAATCGAAAGTTATAGTCGAAATCGCGCAGACTGCCGGGTTCGGCCGATTCCACTCGGACAGCAACCCTAAGTCAGAATCCGGCGAATTTGCGAGGTAAATGGACTTAGAATCCGTAGTAACTTAAAACATACAATTTTAGATAATTAAGTTGGCTTTGCATAGGAATTTGAATCAGGGTCGTTCGACTTGTCAATAAAAAGTTATTGTCAAAATCGTGCAGACTGCCGGTTTAGGCCGATTCCACTCGGACAGCAACCCTATGTCAGAATCGGGCGATTTTTCAAGGCAATGGACTTCGAATCGGGACTAACTTAAAACATAAAACTTTAGATAATCATTTGACTTTCCAGAAGAATTTGAATTAGTGGTCGTCCGATTTGTCGATCGAAAGTTATTGTCAAAATCGTGCAGACCGCCGGTTTAGGGTGATTCCACTCGGACAGCAACCCTATGTCAGAATCGGGCGATTTTTCGTGGTCGATGGACTTCGAATCGTGACTAATAAAAACATAAAACATTCTATATTATCAAGTTGACTTTCTAGAAGAATTTGAATTAGGGTCGTCCGATTTGTCAATCGAAAGTCATAGTCAAAATCGTGCAGACTGCCGGTTTCGGCCGATTCCACTCGGACAGCAACCCTAAGTCAGAATCGGGCGAATTATCGAGGTCGATGGACTTCGAATCGGGACTAACTTAAAACATAAAATTCTAGATAATCAAGTTGGCTTTCCAAAGGAATTTGAATCAGGGTCGTCCGACTTGTAAGTCGAATGTTATAGTCAAAATAGTTAGACTACCGGTTTAGGCCGATTCCACTCGGACAGCAACCCTATGTCAGAATCGGGCGATTTTTCGTGGTCGATGGACTTCGAATCGGGACTAACTTAAAACATAATTATTCTAGATTATCAAGTTGACTTTCCAGAAGAATATGAATCAGGGTCGTCCGATTTGTCAATCGAAAGTTATAGTCGAAATCGCGCAGACTGCCGGGTTCGGCCGATTCCACTCGGACAGCAACCCTAAGTCAGAATCCGGCAAATTTGCGAGGTAAATGGACTTAGAATCGGTAGTAACTTAAAACATACAACTTTAGGTAATTAAGTTCGCTTTGCATAAGAATTTGAATCAGGTTCGTTCGACTTGTCAATCAAAAGTTATAGTCAAAATCGTGCAGACTGCCGGTTTAGGCCGATTCCACTCGGACAGCAACCCTATGTCAGAATCGGGCGATTTTTCAAGGCGATGGACTTCGAATCGGGACTAACTTAAAACATAAAAATTTTAGATAATCATTTGACTTTCCAGAAGAATTTGAATCAGGGTCGTCCGATTTGTCGATCGAAAGTTATTGTCAAAATCGTGCAGACCGCCGGTTTAGGGTGATTCCACTCGGACAGCAACCCTATGTCAGAATCGGGCGATTTTTCGTGGTCGATGGACTTCGAATCGTGACTAATATAAAACATAAACATTCTATATTATCAAGTTGACTTTCCAGATGAATTTGAAATAGGGTCGTCCGATTTCTAAATCGAAAGTCATAGTCAAAATCGTGCAGACTGCCGGTTTCGGCCGATTCCACACGGACAGCAACCCTAAGTCAGAATCGGGCGAATTATCGAGGTCGATGGACTTCGAATCGGGACTAACTTAAAACATACAAATTCTAGATAATCAAGTTGGCTTTCCAAAGGAATTTGAATCAGGGTCGTCCGACTTGTAAGTCGAATGTTATAGTCAAAATAGTTAAGACTACCGGTTTGGCCGATTCCACTCGGACAGCAACCCTATGTCAGAATCGGGCGATTTTTCGTGGTCGATGGACTTCGAATCGGGACTAACTTAAAACATAATATTCTAGATTATCAAGTTGACTTTCCAGAAGAATATGAATCAGGGTCGTCCGATTTGTCAATCGAAAGTTAGAGTCGAAATCGCGCAGACTGCCGGGTTCGGCCGATTCCACTCGGACAGCAACCCTAAGTCAGAATCCGGCGAATTTGCGAGGTCAATGGAATTAGAATCGGTAGTAACTTAAAACTTACAATTCTAGATAATTAAGTTGGCTTTGCATAGGAATTTGAATCAGGGTCGTTCGACTTGTCAATCGAAAGTTATAGTCAAAATCGTGCAGACTGCCGGTTTAGGCCGATTCCACTCGGACAGCAACCCTATGTCAGAATCGGGCGATTTTTCAAGGCGATGGACTTCGAATCGGGACTAACTTAAAACATAAAAATTTTAGATAATCATTTGAATTTCCAGAAGAATTTGAATCAGGGTCGTCTGATTTGTCGATCGAAAGTTATAGTCAAAATCGTGCAGACCGCCGGTTTAGGGTGATTCCACTCAGACAGCAACCCTATGTCAGAATCGGGCAATTTTTCGTGGTCGATGGACTTCGAATCGGGACTAACTTAAAACATAAAAATTCTAGATTATCAAGTTAACTTTCCAGAAGAATTTGAATCAGGGTCGTCCGATTTGTCAATCGAAAGTCATAGTCAAAATCGTGCAGACTGCCGGTTTCGGCCGATTCCACTCGGACAGCAACCCTAAGTCATAATCGGGCGAAGTTTCGAGGTCGATGGACTTCGAATCGGGACTAACTTAAAACATAAAAATTCTAGATAATCAAGTTGAAGTTCCAGAAGAATTTGAATCAGGGTCGTCCGATTTGTCAATCGAAAGTTATAGTCAAAATCGTGCAGACTGCCGGTTTCGGCCGATTCTACTCGGACAGCAACCCTAAGTCAGAATCGGGCGAATTATCGAGGTCGATGGACTTCGAATCGGGACTAACTTAAAACATACAAATTCTAGATAATCAAGTTGGCTTTCCGTAGGAATTTGAATCAGGGTCGTCCGACTTGTAAGTCGAATGTTATAGTCAAAATAGTTAAGACTACCGGTTTAGGCCGATTACACTCGGACAGCAACCCTATGTCAGAATCGGGTGATTTTTCGTGGTCGATGGACTTCGAATCGGGACTAACTTAAAACATAATAATTCAAGATTATCAAGTTGACTTTCCAGAAGAATATGAATCAGGATCGTCCGATTTGTCAATCGAAAGTTATAGTCGAAATCGCGCAGACTGCCGGGTTCGGCCGATTCCACTCGGACAGCAACCCTAAGTCAGAATCCGGCGAATTTGCGAGGTCAATGGACTTAGAATCGGTAGTAACTTAAAACTTACAGTTCTAGATAATTAAGTTGGCTTTGCATAGGAATTTGAATCAGGGTCGTTCGACTTGTCAATCGAAAGTTATAGTCAAAATCGTGCAGACTGCCGGTTTAGGCCGATTCCACTCGGACAGCAACCCTATGTCAGAATCGGGCGATTTTTCAAGGCGATGGACTTCGAATCGGGACTAACTTAAAACATAAAAACTTTAGATAGTCATTTGAATTTCCAGAAGAATTTGAATCAGGGTCGTCTGATTTGTCGATCGAAAGTTATAGTGAAAATCGTGCAGACCGCCGGTTTAGGGTGATTCCACTCAGACAGCAACCCTATGTCAGAATCGGGCAATTTTTCGTGGTCGATGGACTTCGAATCGAGACTAACTTAAAACATAAAAATTATAGATTATCAAGTTGGCTTTCCAGAAGAATTTGAATCAGGGTCGTCCGATTTGTCAATCGAAAGTCATAGTCAAAATCGTGCAGACTGCCGGTTTCGGCCGATTCCACTCGGACAGCAACCCTAAGTCATAATCGGGTGAATTTTCGAGGTCGATGGACTTCGAATCGGGACTAACTCAGAACATAAAAAATCTAGATAATCAAGTTGAAGTTCCAGAAGAATTTGAATCAGGGTCGTCCGATTTGTCAATCGAAAGTTATAGTTAAAATCGTGCAGACTGCCGGTTTCGGCTAATTCTACTCGGACAGCAACCCTAAGTCAGAATCGGGCGAATTATCGAGGTCGATGGACTTCGAATCGGGACTAACTTAAAACATACAAATTCTAGATAATCAAGTTGGCTTTCCATAGGAATTTGAATCAGGGTCGTCCGACTTGTAAGTCGAATGTTATAGTCAAAATAGTGAAGACTACCGGTTTAGGCCGATTCCACTCGGACAGCAACCCTATGTCAGAATCGGCGATTTTTCGAGGTCGATGGACTTCGAATCGGGACTAACTTAAAACATAAAAATTCTAGATAATCAAGTTGACTTTCCAGAATAATTTGAATCAGGGTCGTCCGGTTTGTCAAGTTATAGTCAAAATCGTCCAGACTGCCGGTTTCGGCCGATTCCACTCGGAGAGCAACCGTAAGTCAGAATCCGGCGATTTTTCTAGGTCGATGGACTTCGAATCGGGACTAACTTAAAACATAAAAATTCTTGATAATCAAGTTGACGTTCCAGAAGAATTTGAATTAGGGTCGTCCGATTTGTCAATCGAAAGTATAGTCAAAATCGTCCAGACTGCCGGTTTAGGGCGATTCCACTCGGACAGCAACCCTATGTCTGAATCGGGCGATTTTTCTTGGTCGATGGACTTCGAATCGGGACTAACTTAAAACATAAAAATTCCAGATAATCAAGTTGACTTTCCAGAAGAATTTGAATCTTGGTCGTCCGATTTGTCAAGTTATAGTCAAAATCGTGCAGACTGTCGGTTTCGGCCGATTCCACTCGGACAGCAACCCTATGTCAGAATCGGGCGAATTATTGAGGTCGATGGACTTCGAATCGGGACTAACTTAAAAAATACAAATTCTAGATAATCAAGTTGGCTTTCCATAGGAATTTTAATTAGGGTCGTCCGACTTGTAAGTCGAATGTTATAGTCAAAATAGTGAAGACTAACGGTTTAGGCCGATTCCATTCGGACAGCAACCCTATGTCAGAATCGGGACTTTGAATCGGGACTAACTTAAAACATAAAAAGTCTAGATAATCAAGTTGACTTTCCAGATTGAATCAGGGTCGTCCGATTTGTCAAGTTATAGTCAAAATCGTGCAGACTGCCGGTTTCGGCCGATTCCACTCGGACAGCAACCCTAAGTCAGAATCCGGCAATTTTTCTAGGTCGATTGACTTCGAATCGGGACTAACCTTGTTTCTTCCAAGGTCATGCATCATACTATACGAAAATAGATAACTTCATTCAACAGTGTGTCCGAGAAATAATAAAGAAAAATAACCAAACGGAATTGTGCGAACTGAAAAGCAAAGCAAACAATGTATAGTATGAAAATGGTAGGAACTCGGTCCTTCAGGGGTAGTATTTCCTCAAGTGCCGAGCATTGTGTGGCCTTTCCAACTTCTTTCCTTCCATATCTTCCAGGTAATAAGCAGCTTCCCCGATCTTCCTGATCACCTTGTAAGGTCCTTCATACTTCGGGTCGAGTTTACCTCTTTCTCCTTTGTGTTGTATCTCTTTCATGACGAGATCGCCTTCTTCGAACCTTTTCAAGCATACCTTTCTGTTATAGGCTCGGGTGATCTTTCTTTGATATGCTGCCATCCTCAGTGCGGCCTTTTCCCTTCCTCCCACGATTAGGTCGAGTTCGTCCGCGCGGAGTTCGTCGTGTTTTTCTGAGTACATCATCACCCGAGTGTTTCCCTGCCCTATCTCGACTGGCAGGACTGCTTCATTCCCATACACCCTGAACAGGGTCTCCTTAGTCCCGACCCCGAGGTGTGGTTCTGTAAAACCAGACCACACCTTGCAGCTCGTTGAACCAGGCCTTGCTGGCCGGGGGATCCCTTGGGATTTCCAGTCTGCGATTATCTTCCTTAAATAGGGGGTGGGGCTGGTTCTCGGGCAATATCCACTAACCCGATTGCCCGCTTCTTGTCTCCCTTTTTGAAGCCGTGTGCTTCCTCCACTCTCACGATCGACCCAGACTATCAGCTCCTATACCGTGATCGGGTATTTCTTTACCAATGATCTGAAGAGATCCCCTTCTTTCAACCCGTTATGGAAGGCTCCGATTAACAAATCTGGGGTGGCTGAGGGCACTTCCATCATAACTTTGTTGATCTCTTCAGGTAATCTCAAAGAATTTCTCGGTCCCCTTGACTCATGTTCAGTAAGTTCACTACCGTGCACGGCCTCCTTCGACTGCTCGAGAATTGTCTTAGGAAAGAACGGGTGAAGTCTGCGAAATTGCGGATCTCCCCCGCAGGTAGCATATTGAACAATTGCTGAGCTCCTCGGGCAAGGGTCGTAGCGAATTCTCGGCATTTGATCTCGTCTCCCAACTGGTAGAGCGCGGCGTTACCTTCAAAGCTGGCCAAATGGTCCTCGAGAGGCCTCGAGCCATCATACTTATTCATATCAGGGAACCGGAAGTTGCTCGGCAGAGGGGCCCGAGAAACCTCATCAGAGAATGGAGATCCCCTTTCAACTGAAAGGAGTACTTGGGGGAGGATTAACTCCTTCAAGGTCCGGATTTCTTCCTTCATCCGTTCCCACTCGGCAGTCTGTTTTTCTGTCATTTCTTTTCTCTTCTCTGCCCATAAGGCGTTGATCTACACCCTCAGTGTTTTTTCCTCATCTTCCTTGTCTGGTTCCTCGGTGCGTGGGATTTCCGCTTCTTTACGTAGCCGTTCGGCCTCTTCTTCTTCAGTCTCTAGTCGCGGCGGCGATTCATGCCGGGACTTTTTGTGTTCGCTTCGCCCTTAACATCTCGACTTCTGCTCTTAGCTGTCCTAACTCAAAGAACTCGGCTCTGAATGTTTCTCTCATCCTTCTCTCCATCGACTCCGCCATGAGCACCTCCTCTATCAATGGCGACTCGGGGTCGTTTGCAGAACCACCATATTTTTTCTCGGAATAAACGCTTTCACGTCTTCCCACAAACGGCGCCAATGATGTGTTCCGCTGAAAACGACCTCAGCTTGACGACGAACTCGCGCGCCCTCTTGAATCAACGATGGTGAATGTTTTAGACCTAACACTAAAAAACCAATAGAAACAGGTTAGGGGGCTGGAGTGGTTGCCGGCGACGCCCCTCCGATGCTTAAGTCAGTTTTCGCTCGTAAAAAGGAGTAAGACAGGTAGGCTAGTGATAGTTTTTCGTTTAAGTGTGTGTACCTGGAAAATACACAACCATTACCTTTTATACTAAGTTTGAGTTCAGTTGCCATGACCTGGTCTTCCCCCAGCCCGCTTTTTCCCCGAGCTTCGTGTTAGAGAACATGACCTTCCCACTCAACCCACGTTCTCCTTCCTCCTTCCTTCTTTCGTTCCTTGTCTTGACTTCTTCATCCCAGTGCGAATTTACTCTGGTCGGGCCTTTCCTTTCTTTCCCGTGCATATTCCTTCTGTTCGGCTTCGCCTTTTCCTGGCCTGACCTGTTCGGCTATCCACCGCTCCTCGAGGCAGATTGCCTCGCGAGTCCTCAAGCCTCCTTCGAACGATCTGCCCAAGGCCTTCTCACTCTCCCCTATTCGGCGCGTCCTCGGGCGTTCTTAATTCCCTTGTCGCGAGGAAGTTGCTCGGGCTTCCCCGCCTTTTTACTTCCCGCCTTTCCCATCGCGGGTTACGGGAGTCACGGGTTATTTTACCGTTGGCCGATAACCCCGAGGGTAATAGCTTCTTAACGTGGGATAAAGAATAAACGTACAAAAGCCAAGACAGATTGTTTGAAATGGTATTCGATGGCTAATGCGATCCCTTGATATCACGCGACAATGAATATTAAATTTCTTATTATGCGTCACCCTTAGCGAGGCATCTAAATCGTAAAAAAATCCAAATTGTCATTTTCAATTGCGGTAACTAATGTGCCTGTATGAAAAATTTGAAAATAAGTGTAATTATGTAAAAAACACGACCATGATAAGCTTCGGATCTATTAACAAGGGATCATCAGTTCGAGAAGGTAAAAACAACACATACATCAGCTAATATTAATATTCATGTCCTATACTACCTTATTATAGAGTATTATTATATGCTCTTATTACGAGAGATCGATCTCCTAAATTACCAAACACAGCAGCTTCTTTTTTTTTTATCGATCAGAGATTTGTCAACCTGTAATAACAGTTGTTTCCAGAGAGAAGAATCTGATAAGCACTTCCACATGGGCACTTGAAGTGAAGCACCAAACTATCACCATTCACTTTCTCAACCCAAACATCTTCATCTTTTTCCACAGCATCACACTCCGCCTTATCATCATCGTCATCATCCTATTGTGTTAATCTCTATTACTCATTATGTAATTATAAAAAATAGAAACTAAGAAGAAGGTAAATGTATAACTACTGAGTCTAACATAATTGAATAGTGTATGAAACTGGGAAGAGAAAAGATTATCGAAATTACAAAGACGAAGATGACCTTATTGGGATTGTTGTTGGGATCATCATTTACAGCTATTTCCTGCTTAGAGTGGTTGTCATCATCACCATGAGTATCTTTCGCCTCGTCTTCATCATTATCGTCTTCGCCGACAACTTCATCCCACCATTGTTTCATTTCCTTCATACGCTCTCTCATCTTCTTAAGCCTCTACGAAATATAATATTGAGATTAATAAGGAAATGAGGGGAAATCAAGAAACGGAAAAAAAACGATAAAACGCCGAGACCACAAACCAGAGTATCTGGGCCCTCCTCAGAATTCTGCGCAGATTTCTTGGGGACACGTGGAGGGATGCCATTGGATAGAGGGCTAGGATCAGAAGCAGTTCGGTACAGTGGAAGATGGCTCTGAACGACGTTAGTAGGCCGTGATTCTTGAATCGGTGGTTCAGAGATGGTTCGGCGAAGGAGAGCCGGCGATGAGGCGCCGGCGGTCTTGTTAGGAAAAGAGAAAGGGAGCGCTAGCTTTCTGTAACAGTCGCTTTGAGTAGGAGCAGCTGCTCTCTTTGAAGATGGCATCAGTTCTTGGAATAAAGACGACGACGACGACGGGGATCGTCTCTTGTTCTTGGTTGGGCAATTAGGGGTTTGGGGATCATTGAGGTGGAGAATGGCGCCGAATTGTTCCATCTCTTTGTGGAATCTGAGATCTTGAGGATTGGTGTTCAAAGTCTCCATCAGAGGACTTTCTCACTTGATTAATTTGCTGTGTTGCGTGTTTGTGTGAAAGGTTTAACGCAAAGGAGGCAAGTGATGGGAGTTGTGCGATGATGGTATCACACACATATATGAAATGTATGTAGCGTGTGTGTAATTTTTTCAGGAAGAGGCGGGTTTGACTAGGTGTCAATTGGCAGGGCGGGGCAGGCCATCCGGTGGACCATGGGCGGCCCAGCATGCAGGCGGGCCGTAAGGCCCGCCCCGCCCCGCCAAGGAGCGGGCTTTGCGGGCTACGGGCCCGCACACCCCGCCGGCTGGAGGTAAGTGACTAAAGTTTGACTTGGAGGTAAGTAACATTCAATGTATAAATAGTTATTAGAACGGCATAGTTATTAGAACGGTCCTCGGGGCGGGATGACATTTCTCAGGCCCGCCATGGGAGGGCTTAGGCGGGCAAGCCCGCGGCTGCGTGCTTTGGCGGGGCGAGCCTGGCAGGCCACGGTCTGGCCTGCAAGGTGTAACAAAATGATTTTTTCTTAAATATTGATATATAAATCGATTATATAGGTTTTTTTTTTTTTTATCTTTTTAGCTCCAACTTTTAATTTAAACAAGTTTACTAATATAAATAAATTATTATTAACAAGAAAGAGATTTGATTAGAATTAATTTCAAGCTTGAATATTCAGCTTTTTTTTTTTTCCTATTTTTTGTATTTTAATTTTTTTATCTTTTAAATTTTGGGCGGCCAGACCTGCCAGACGGCGGGCTTGGGCGGGCTACGGATCAGCTCGCCCCGCCGGCCCGTTTTAACAACTCTAGTAATCATATATAACTAGTAAAACTTGAGAGGCCATCAATGTCTATTTTAATCACTAGATTTAGCACCTTGTCATGAAATTTAAACACATTTTTTTCGAATATGTTATTTTATTATAGAATATTGAATATGAGTTATGGTTATTTCACTTCCATGGATCTTCTTCTAATTTGAGCTCATATACTGCCAATAAAACATAGCTAATAGAGAGTCCTCGAGCGGGATTGTCTAGTACTTACGTCAAAGATACTCTCGTATTTATTTTGAAATAACGAATTTGTTTTAAGGAAATTGTGTCAAACATAAGCCTCAAAATTCCTTCGAAGTAGTGCAGACTCACAATCTGGCAGTTCTAATGTCCATCGTGCAGTGTTACATACTCACAGTCTTACATGTTGCAATCAGTCTTGCGAGATGTTGCAGTCTTACACTTTGTCTTGCAATGTTTTTAGTCTTAGAAAGCTATAGTCACACAATTGGCCAGCAGTCTTGCAAATTTGTAGTCATACATTGGTGCAGTCTTACGAAGTCGCAGTCGTCCAAATTCGCAGTGTAGCCTTTGATAGGATGCGGGGACGATCATTTTATTTTTATATGATTTTAATTCACGTAATACAGTGTCACCGATCGCATAAAAATGGCATTTAACATCGTAAGTATAAATTTTGTACTCTACGTTCTTGCCGATCCTTGTCTGACTGACGGTTTAATATACCCATGTTATAGAAAAGGCAAATCCTCAAACCATATTTATGTTAAATAAGATAGGTATGAATTGTTGGGAAAATTATATACCTCGTATGACTGTCAAACTGTCAGACCACAAGACTGTAAAATAGCTCGACTGCTACTTTGTATAATTGTGAGGTTGTACCACTGTAAGTCTGTACGACTTGTGGCACTCCACAACAGCAAGACTGCAAGGCTTGTATGACTGTACTGGCAACAATAACGTATAACTGTTCCAGGAACGTATGACTGCGAGTCTATACGGATTTTTTCGAGGCTTTTGTTGAATGCAATTTCCTTACATTCACTCTCTCTACGTAAGTGCAATAGATTTGCTTGAGAGTCTATTTCCCAAGAAACAACGAAAATGTGATTATAGGCTGCACTGAAACCTTAACCACGCGACGAACTTTGAACATAGAAGTGGTGACAAACGACTGTTGTTTTTCGTGTAGTTTGAGAAGAGTTGGATTTCTTTTCTCTTCCTCTCGAGTCACACATGGAGTGTATGCATAGAGCTTCGTAAAACTCTTGGGCTTTCTCAATGATTAATTAGATAGATTAATCCACATAATTAATTCCAAGTAATAAAGGAATTAAATGGATTAACCAAAGGTCATCGGTGACCTTTCATTGAGCCCTTAGATTTCCAAGCCTACTGGAATTATCCAAATAAATTCAGTATTAAAATATAATTTGGCCAAACGTGCAGGTAGATCAGGATGTTAATCCAAATTTCCATTCACTCCACTTAATATTCCAACAATCTCCCACATGAACGGAAATTGTTTCGACTCACAACAAGTATTCATCATATGATTTCTGCATAGAGATAAGTATGGGTTTTCCATTTGAACTTCCTCCTTGTAGAGTACGCTTAGTCTACTAGCAGTCCAGTAGAATGCGATATCTTTGAATTGTCCCGCTTTCTTGTGTAAACGAGTCATTTCTGTTTGTTTGTTCTCATAGTTTGTCCCTTTTGGCCATGGACACGTCCCTTTGAACCTAGATCTTGGGAATCTCCAGTCACATAGGTAGGGTTTTCCTTCTTAGCACTTTTATACTATAAGGTTTTAAGCACATTCCTTTCGTCAACCTTTCACCGCATCTCTATTTAACCATTTGGTTAGCGGATCCGCAATGTTATCACTTATTTCACATAATCAATCGAGATAACCCCAGTTGAGAGCAGTTGCCTAACGATATTATGTCGACGACGTATGTGTCTCGACTTACCATTATACATAGTACTCTGTGCTCGTCCAATCGTCGATTGGCTATCGTAGTGTATGCATATTGGCGGCACATGTCTTTCCCACTTGGGAATACCTCCAAGAAATCGCAGCCATTCAGCTTCTTCTCCACATTTATCCGAGGCAATGAACTCGGATTCCGTAGTGGATCTTGCTATGACAGTTTTGAGGATTTCCATGAAACAGCAGCCCCAGCTAGTGTAAACACGTAGCCGCTGGTGCTTTTCGAGTCCTTCGTGTCAGACATCCAATTTGCGTCTGTGTAGCCTTCTAACACAGCTGGATAACGACGATAATACAATCCATAGTCTCGAGTATACTGCAGGTATCTCAGAACTGTTATAATAGCGGTCCAATATTCCGCACTTGGATTGCTCGTATATGAACTCAACTTACTTATAGCATAAGCAAGATCCGGCCTAGTGCAACTCATTAGATACTTCAGGCTTCCAATAATCCGTGAGTATTCTACTTGAGAAACACCCTCACCGCGAATTTTCGAAAATTGCACGCTTTTATCTAACAGCGTTCTGGCGATGCTATTATCATCTTTGCCGAATTTCTCGAGAATTTTGACTACGTAATGAGCTTGACTCGTTATCGTGATTTTAATCCCCAAATCACATCCGCAAGTCCTATATCTTTCAAGTCAAATTTTTAAGTCAACATATTTCTTGGTAGATTTGACTATTCTGTCACTACTACCCACAATGAGTATGTCGTCAACATATAGACATAAAATGACATAGTCATCGTCGGTTTTCCTTACAATAGACGCATTTATCGCACTCGTGGATTCTAAAGCCACTCGTTATCATTGCATGGTCAAATTTCTCGTGTCATTTCTTAGGGGCTTGTTTCAAACAATACAATGACTTAATTAATTTACAAACTTTCATTCCGATTCCAGGAGCACTGTTGGTCCCTATTACACCAAACAATCTAACCTAGGATGGATTAACCACACAAATAATCTTGAAATCAAAGCAAATGGTGTGGGGTGCTTGAGAGGATAAGATGGAGGCTCAAAAAATTTTCTCTCTAGAATAGAAACACTCACAAGCACACACACTATGTGCTAGGGTTTTCCTATTTATACCACAAGTTGGTATATAATAGGTGGGCCTCTTGTGAAGGCCCATTACATGAATAACTAAGAACTAACCCAACTAAGAATTAGCCCAAAGTTTAATAAAGCAAATCAACAAAGATAATATAATGAAATTGAACACTACAAAATATTTCCTAACAATCTCCCCTTAGTGTTCAATCTTCAGTTCAGCGCGGGATATCTTTGTTGGGCATATTGGAGATCACGATTCCTAGCAAACTCCCCCTACAAGGGATATCTCCTCTTCTTGCGGAGGCATTGATGGCTCGGCTAGGACTCACTTGTTAAGATTCTCCAATCTTCTTCTTCTCGACGCCGGATTCGTCGTCTTCGAATGGAAGTTGTCTGGTTCGGCCACGAAGTTGACTCGTCTGGCTCCATAAGAAGGTAGGCGTGGAGCGTATGTGCCAAGGCTCCATTGAAATGTGACTTTCAAGAGCAGGGAGCCCGGTCTTCAGAGTGGTCCACGCAGTAGTGGCGGAATGTGGTGGATGAGATGTGCCATGGCTCCTTCGAGTGTTCCATTATGAACATAATAGCCTGACACATAAGAATGTGCGCGGAGGTAGTGGAAGCCTCCGGCGGGGCGTAGTTGGCGGAGGTGGCGTGGATGATGGTTGCTGCTGATGGTGTTGCAACTCATTTCTTCTCCTTTACTCCCCCTTGAGATGATCTCCGTCTTCGGGATCGTCACGTCGTCCGTGGGACGAGTCTGTCTCTGTTGTTGATGGTGGTGATGATGGTGTGGTGTGGTGTTGAGTGAGGCAATCAAGTGGGATTCTCAGGAGTAGCAGCAATTGGGGTTCCTCTGGGTTCAATTTTGAACACTGGAGAGACGGAGCAGCATGTGGTGGCGTAGGCGTAGGCGAGGTGGAGTGGTGTCGGTGATGGGACCTTTTCCTTCATAGATCCTCGTTGAGCGCGGCATGGAATGTGTAAGTTCCTCGCTGATTGCTATGAGTCGGGGCTCCATCACGAACGGGGTAACTACCCAGACGGGGGTCACAAAGACGCTCCGTCGTCACAACATCGAAACATGTGTCCGATGTGCCGCCTGTTTGCACAGGTCAGAAAGAACCGGAGAGCCACAAAGGCTTTCCGTTCGCACGGACGATGAGACAAGCTCGTATCTGTGGCCCATCGACAGTTGTGGTGAGGATGGCTGCCGTGGGTCTTCCGCTCTCGGTCACAAGGACGTCATCAAGCGTTCGTGCAAGTTCACGAAGAACCTACGGTGCGTAAAGAGTGTTTGTGTCCTAGAAAGTGGAAAATTTCGGTGGGTGAGAACACTAGACTCTATGTGAGTGGAAGAGGTGCAGTGAGAGGCGGGGCACTACATGTTCAACATCAACCGTCTCCAAGTGGGGCGGTGATGGCTAACGTGGTTCCTCTTGTGCGAATGAAACAGCTATCTGCGAAAGGATAGCTGAGTTGTTTGGGGGGGTTAATTGCGCGGTTGGACCAGATGCCGCGACTTCTACTCGGGAAACGAACGAGTCGTCTCCTGTACCTATGGGCGAGGTCCGGGTTATGGTGAGATATGATAGAGGAGTGCGATCATCTCGTCGTTGGTTCGCAGCTCCTGCAAGCGACTTACGTCATCCTCCCGAGATCGTTGATTGGATCTTTGCGTGGAGAAGGATGTCGCGCGACCTAGACCTAGACTAGAGAGGCTAGGGTAGGCTCGTTCCTGGGTTAGGATCAGGGGGTTTCACTGATCCATGGGAACTATGGTGGCGTGGCGTGATCGCGTTGAAAGGCGACCACGAGTGATGTCGACGAGGGTGGCCCAAAACTGTTGATCAGACACTTCTGCGACTCGTCAGGTGGTGGTGGTGGTGAGGGCGTAAAGAGGATCACGGTGGCCGTCTCCATGTAGCGCACCATGGTGGAATGGATGGCAGTGGGTGGACGGTGGAGTCTGGTACAAGAGATCCACATCGCCTAAGCATCAAGATTGAATGGCGCGCCCACTGATGGTTGGTTGAACTTTTGTCAACCCTTCTTTGTAGGTCTGGGTTCTGCACGGATTTGTACAGAAGTCATGATGGTTGCTCGCTTCTCTGACATCCCTTCTTGCACGTGGAGCAACCCGTGTAACGTGCATGATGGGGTTGGTTGCTCGCAGTGCATACCGGTCATGAATGTGGAGCAACCCATGTACCATTCATGCCAGGGGTGGTTGCTCACGTCGTGTACCAGTCATGTATGTGGAGCAACCCGGGTACCATACATGCTGGGTGAGTGAAATTGGCATTTGGAAATTCCGCTCTGAAAAGTTTGGGGGTGACCTAAACTTTTTCTATAATGTGCCAATACCATCCTAGGTCGATCGCTGGGCACGGTAATCGTTGCCGCCTTTTGGATTTGCCTTCAAAATTACACAAAAAAAAACGTCGTCTATACCGAAAATTTTGGCCCAGAAAAATTTATTTCGGAATTTTTATTTATTTTTTTATTTTAAATCTATCTAATGATATAAAAAATTTTCAACCAAATATATATATATATATATATATATATTTTTTTTTTTTCAAACTTATTTAATCCGAAGGGGGGACCAGAAATTTTTGGTGGTCAAAAAACGTTTAAGTGTATTTTTAAAGAGTGATTTTGCAAGATCCGAAGCCAAAAATCGGTTTGTATCAAGTTTAAAGGTCGGGGTGCAAATTTCTCGGGGGGTGCGAAATGATGTGTGCAAATGTGCGAAAAATGTTGTCCCGAGAAATTTCGTTGAGAGAGTGAGTCGCGAAAACTTTGAAGTTCCGAAAAATTTCTCAGTTTGAAAAAAAAAAAATTCTCAGTTTTAAAAGTTTTTCAGGTTGAAAAATTCGCGGGTTGAGGAAAAAGCAGCTGTGTGAGAGAGACCGCGAAAAAATCATGAATTGTGAACTGAGAAAGTTTCGCAACTGAAAAATTTCTCGGATAGAAATATCTCAGCCTGGAAAAGAAAATTTCTCGGTTTTGAAAAATTTCTTAGTTTTGCAAAATTTCTCGGATTTGAAAAATTTCTCAGTTTTGCAAAATTTCTCGGTTGAAAAATTTCTCAGTTTTAGCAAAATTTCTCGGGCAGTGAAAGTTTCTCGGCCAGCGAAATTTTCTCAGGTAAACTTTCTCGGCTAAGAAATTCTCGGCCTAAAAAAAAAATTTCTCGGCTAAGAATTTTCTCGGGTATGAAAATTTCTCGGGCAGTGAAAGTTTCTCGGCCAGCGAAATTTTCTCAGGCAAACTTTCTCGGCTAAGAAATTCTCGGCCTAAAAAAAATTTCTCGGCTAAGAATTTTCTCGGGTATGAAAATTTCTCGGGCAGTGAAAGTTTCTCGGCCAGCGAAATTTTCTCAGGCAAACTTTCTCGGCTAAGAAATTCTCGGCCTAAAAAACTTTCTCGGCTAAGAATTTTCTCGGGTATGAAAATTTCTCGGGCAGTGAAAGTTTCTCGGTTTCGAAATTTCTCAGCCTGAGAAAAAAAATTTCTCGGCTACGAAATTTCTCGGCCAAGAGCAGTGAAAAATTTCTCGGTTTCGAAATTTCTCAGCCTGAGAAAAAAAATTTCTCGCTATGAAATTTCTCAGCCTGAGAAAAAAATTTCTCGGCTATGAAATTTCTCGGCCAAGAACAGTGTACGCGCGACTTATACCAGAAAAATCAACTCGTTTTCGCTCAAATCTCACTCAAAATCGACGAAACTTGTTCCAAAACTTCAGAAAAACATTCCTAAACACATAATCAGCCTTTGGGATGTCTAAAAACAACAGATCGAGGTCGAAATCGCCCAAAAACTGAAAGTGACGAAAATAATTTTTCAAGCAATTTTTCACTCTAATCTTGCTCAAAACACGCAAATCCGGTCGCGTTGGGCTCTGATACCACTTGTTGGTCCCTATTACACCAAACAATCTAACCTAGGATGGATTAACCACACAAATAATCTTGAAATCAAAGCAAATGGTGTGGGGTGCTTGAGAGGATAAGATGGAGGCTCAAAAAATTTTCTCTCTAGAATAGAAACACTCACAAGCACACACACTATGTGCTAGGGTTTTCCTATTTATACCACAAGTTGGTATATAATAGGTGGGCCTCTTGTGAAGGCCCATTACATGAATAACTAAGAACTAACCCAACTAAGAATTAGCCCAAAGTTTAATAAAGCAAATCAACAAAGATAATATAATGAAATTGAACACTACAAAATATTTCCTAACAAGCACAAAAACCATCAGGTTGCTCCATATAGATCTCTTCATCGAGATAACCGTTTAAGAAAGCTGTTTTGACATCCATTTGATGCACTTCCAAATTTCTTAAGGACACGATACCAAGTATCATCCTTATCGAATTTATTCTTGTCACAGGAGATTACGTGTCAAAGTAATCTATGACCTCACGTTGCTTGTATCCTTTGATAACAAGTGTGGCTTTATACTTATCAATTGAATCATCTGGTTTAATTTTCCTTTCAAAGACCCATTTAGATCTTAAAGGTTTACATCCCTCTGGGATATCAACTAACTCCCAAGATGATTCTGCAAAATAGAATCAATTTTGTTTTTATGGCTTCTTTCCATAAGGGTCCTTCTATGGATCTCACTGCTTCGTCATAAGTCAGTGGTTCCTTTCTCGAGCAGATAAGTTGCGAAAGCATCGCCAAATGACTTTTCTATGCTTGCTCATTTGCTCGGTTCATCGTCTAGAACCGGACTAGGACCTTCATTTTTCTCATTGGTTCGTTTAGACAAACTCGGTGCATCGTTGGACTTATACGGAAATACATTTTCAAAGAAACATGCATTCCTCTATGAGAAAAATGGAACCATTTCTAAGTGGGGCCAACTAAAGATTTGCATGAAAAAAAAATCTATGGCAGTAATGGTAACTGTAAAATTAGACTTTTTGATGATTACTATGTTTTCCTTATTAATTAATACCTTGCGACACCACGATACTTGGAACCTCCTCTTGCAAATCCACTGATTCGGCTTCGAAGGGTAGCTAAATACTCTTCCTTTGTTAATCTCTAAATCTATTCAAGGTCTTTGGTGTAGGTCTGAACCTGCATTTTAGTCCGTTAAATTGATAACTGCTCAGTGTTCAACATTTAACTAGACATTAATGACTAAAACTTATTTATTTTTAAGAATAAAAATAAAAATTATCAAATTGATTGCGTCAAAAGAGTAGAAAGTACATGAATGCACTAGTACTCAACAAAATCATTCCCAAAATTGGATAAAACTATTTTTAATAGAACAATATAAGAACAAATCGGAAAATTGAGGATAGTGTCGGGTCCCCAGTATTTAAGTGCGGCCAAATCGTATGTATGAGCAGCGTCTTCTTCGTTGTCGCAAGCTCCTGCAATTAACAATATAGAAAGCAGATGATTAAATTAATAATAATAATAAATACTTTAACTTTAAAATAAATTCAAAATAAAATAAAAGGTGCATCGCCAGCTACTTATAATACTTTTTTTTTTGGAAAACAGTCACTGGTATAAAAGGAAAAACTGTACAAAAACAATGTGGTCTGGTCATACTGAGCAAGCCGGTAACATGCTACCAGCGCACAACCAAATCAGAACAAACCGAAAAAACCAAGCCAAACACGCAAACCAAGTCCATAGGACAATCAAACACGCGAACCAAGCAAACCGAGGGAAAGATGGCAGCTTTCTACCAAGCGATACGCCACACCCGCCGTAGAGCGCAGACTTGAAGCGCATACTTTGTGAGAGCGTAGAGAGTCGCAGACAAAGCAACGTCTCGATATAGCAATCATCTGGGATGGGTGGCGTTGCCTCTCACCGTGCCATCTCTTATTACGCTCCATCCATAAGTGATACACCAACGAGGCCAACGCATGCCGGGGGCCCAACCTTGCCAAATGTCTACCCCGCCAACGCCGAGCCGCCCAACGAATACCGGCAAACCAGTCCCGAACAGGCCAGCCAAAGCACAGTCTGTCGTGTAGTAATCGTAGGCATCGTCTGGAATAGGGACACTCGAAGAACAGGTGCCTAGTGGTCTCCACTTCCTAGACTCTTTAATTTGAGCTTTTGCGAAAGCTTTGCCCCCTTTCTCGGACTTCATTCGCTCCCCGAATTTGGTAACATCGTGTGTAGGTGCTCCATCTGCCCCACTTGTGGCCAGGCTAAATTCCATATCATGGGCACGAGTTGCCAACTCTTCAAAAGTTGTTGGCCTAATTCCTTGCAGGATGTATCATAATCCCCACATCATCCCTTGAATGAACATTTCAATGCTTGAAGCTTCAGATAAACGATATTTGCAATTAAGACTTAGGTTCCTCCATCGATTGATATAATCAATGACAGGTTCATCTTTCCACTGGCGAGCATTAGTGAGTTCGACCATGCTAACCGTGCGTCGAGTGCTGTAGAAACGGTTAGGAACTCATTTTCTGATACATAACAATTTACAGTATTTTATATCTCGTAAAAGTACATTTTTGGTCTGATATTTGTACAATCATACACGGATTTTTGCGCTTACATTTTACTTACATGTCTTACAGACTTCGGAGCAAAAATAGACCAAAAAATGATATTATTCCGACGAGGATATTTTGAGGAGACTGAAAAGCTGAAAATCGAGTTGGAACAGCGATTTCATTACCGACCAAACTAAAGCAAGCAAATCAAGCGAGCTTGTCTCCAATTGAATGTGTGAGCCCATGGATGGGTGAGACTTTATTTAGGCCCATATGCCCATACAAGCTCATTTTGAGTTGGTTCAATCGGCGCAATTAAGGTAATTCTACTAAAAGATCATATAGAAGAGATAAGAAATACCAACGGCTGAAAGATGAAGACGAGCCACCATCAGATACATAGCTCAAGGCAAGAAAATAGAATCACAAGATCACCGAAGGACTGCTCTTGACGGCTGAAAGTAGAAAATTCGCAAACATCTTACATCAAGGAAACGGCTCAAGATCAAGCACGCTGCTCAAGGCATCCAAAGGGACTGCGCAACACACAACAATGACTGAGAAGATTTGTCCACTTCGCTTCAGGCGACTCTATAAATAGAGCTAAACTCAACAGAGGGAGGGCATCGAAGAGAA